>JAYEVE010000910.1:0-34722 GCA_036346375.1 Guadua angustifolia
CCTATTCCTTAGTCAACCTTGAATGTCGGGGTCAAGATTCCGTTAAGGGAGGGAGGTTTGTATCATCCCAAATTTTGCTTTTTTTGGATTTATTGTGCTTCTCCCTTTTATTTGAATTTTCTGAGATTTTATTTAATCCTTTTTGCATTTATTAGAATAGGCTATTTGCCATCTTTTATTTATTCTATGCAAGTTATTATTAATCTTTTGCTAGCAATATTTTATTTGGGTTCTAAATGTCTTAAAGTATTTTCTAGAATTTTCCTAGATTTTTCCAGGTTTTCTTGCTATTTATTTTGGTTTTATTTATTTTTCTAATTTATTTTTATTCAGAAATAAATTTAAAATCCTCTAAATAGTGTTTGGGCCGAAACCCAGCCGATCCAGCCCATTTCCTTGTGACGTCCGCCCGTTCAGCCCGCTCCGCCGAAACCCTAATCCCGGAGCCATTCAATCTGGATTGGACGCTCACTGTTGCGCCACGTCACTGCTTGCTCGTGCGCCATTGGGCTATCGCCGCTTGGACATCCGTGATGTTGCCACGTTGCCCTAACCGACTCCGCCATTGCTAACTTATCCGTCGTGGTTTCCTCTCCCAACATGCCTCCCTAGACCCCTATTTAAGGCACCACCATTGCCATCATGCTCCTCACCTTGTGCCGCACCTGCTGATCAAGTCTCGCTACCGGAGCTGCCACCGTTCGTCCACGCGAGCACGCCAAAGTCCCTGAACCGTTCCACCACCGTCGGTCCGCTTCCGCCGCTGCCGAGGTCACCAGAGTAACGCCCGCACTGAGCCACATCAAACGCGTCGTTCCTCGTCACCAGAGCCGCCCTCTAGTGCCGTCGCCGTGGTCTTTCTCACCTCCGGTAAGCCCTCGCTGCCGCCCTGCCATTGTTCCTCACAAGCTTCCTCGACCGTTTGATCATTTGTGTGCCGCCCAAATTCCGCCATGTCTGCACTGTCCGCTTCGCCGTTGCAGCCATTGGATCTCCAGTCAAAGCGCCCGATCAAGACACGTCGCCGCGTCTAAAGTAAACTATTCATTCACCTCTCATCGTTAGATTTTAATCGCACAGTGTAGATTGCATCGCGTATAATCATGTAAGCACATATCTTAGTCATTAGATCTTAGTCGTAGAGTTCTAGTTGCGCCACGTTGCATCGTCATTGTCAGCCTTCAGATCCTTATTGGTCGATTCCGATTGTGTCTTATGTTGCGCCGTAAACCGCTTTGCCATCGTTGTCCGTCTGGATCGGTGATCGCAGCTATTAGCCCGTCTTTGAGCCCTGATAAACTGAGGCGTTAGCATCAGGTAATCTCGGCCATTTGTTTTGAATCGGACGGATGAGATCGCGTCGAGTTCCGCCCGATCGTGTGCGTCGTCTGTCACGTGATTGGGCGTGTCTTTCTTCTTGGCGCCATAGTTTCGTCATCGGTGCATGGGCACAGTGTTGTCGGTCCACGATGGACTGAGGCTGGGCCGTAGACCGAGTCTGTAGACTGCGACATGTGTCACCTTCTCATGGGGCCACGTGTCGGGTGACGTCAGTAGTGAGCGTCATAATTAATTTCTAGTAGAAAAATATTTTGACCAAAATTTAAAATCTATGTTGACGTCAGCATGATGTCATAAACATGAATTTCCCGTATAAAAATAATTCAGATAAATCAGAAATTCTGATTTTAGTGTTTTTCTATTTATTTTGAACTTTGAAAGGCTATATCTTTTGCATCTGAACTCTGATTGAGGTGATTATAGTCTCTAAAATTTTGTAAAATCATACTCCATTTATTGGTGAATTTTATTTAATTTTTGAATTTGATTTTACTGTCTGTTTTGGTTATTTATTGCTTTCTCTCTCGTTGCGCTTAGACGTTGAGTTGCTCGGTGAGTTTGTCATCGAGGAGCCAGAACTTGACCAAGTTTCAGAGCAGGATCCAAAACTCTTTGAAGGCAAGTCGTGCTTTGATCACGTTGAACCTATGCTTTAAACATTATGTTGTTTTAATGTATTGCATAATATTTCAATTATGAATTGTTTTCCATATGTTGGGAGTAGCTAATCACTTACTTGAATTACATCCACCTTGCCATGTCATATGTCATAACTCATTTGTCACCCTAGAATGGTTTAATGTTAATTAGTAGCTATAATTGCCTAGTTAGAACGCAAGTAGAATGCTTAGCCATGCAACGAGTCATCATTTTATGTGTAAATGATTAATCTTGCTTAATGATTATGGAATATGTGTTTTAACTTATGTGTCGAGTGTTGTCACACAATGTTGGTATTGTTGATGGTACGTGGTGCATGGTAAATCAACTGGGGTGGTAAAATGATTTAGACCGAGGCAAGTGGCATGTTTTTGTGGTGGGCCAATGTGATACGTGGGTAGTCGCATTTGCCTTTTATGATAATTGTGGTTTATGGTTATAATGATTTTTAGTTAGCCTTGCCTTAGTCAATTAAGAACTTAACCTTGCAAGAATTTGAACTGAGTCATTCATACAACCACAAGTCTAGTATGGGACAAACCTAGCTGATTAATTTGTTGAGTCTAAACTTTGGTACTATTGTGGTGGTATGAATCCCGGGTAGTGGTAACCAGTCCTCGCACGGGTTGGCTCACATGGCGCAAGAGGGGGGCCCTGGATATGGTAGCCAGTTCCACCAGTGTTGAAACCTTAGCGAACAGTACTGTGTTTAGATATACATTGGAAAGGCTTTGTTATGATCACTTACTTTTGTGGTGTATGATTATATCTAGTGGGTAAAGTGTATAACCTCTGTAGAGTGTAAAACCTATTCGAATAGCCGTGCTCGCAGTATTGAGCATTGCTCAGTGATTACAGTCAAGGGTTAGATTTTATCAAAACAAACGTGGGAATGGAATGATAAACAGAGGAAATAGGTTGTGAATTGGTTATTGGAAACAAATGCAAAAGTTATTATTGTTACTATTTGTTTTATTGTCTTTTCAATCTATTTATACTATTCTTTCACAAATGCTGTTTATGCAAAGTAACCTTGTAGCCTATCCATTGTACTAAGCCATGCATAAAGTATATAGACTTGTATTCTATGCACAGCTTGTTGAGTGCTTTACGTACTTGCCCCCTTGCAACAAAACATCATCAGTTGGAGAAGAAGCAACGCTTGCTTTTGAGGAGTTCCGCGAGGAGGCGAACAACTAGGGTGCGAACCTTATCGATTACTGTGGCGATTGAAGAGTTTATCGTTTTGATTAATTCATTGCTATTCATTTACTTTCTACTTTAGCCCTACGTGGCGTATTCATGTAAGGTGGACCATAAGGTCGTTTAACAGTTATACTTAACTTGATGAAGTCTTTATTAAATTATCACTGAGTATGATCCTGGATTAGTGCGGAATACACAGAGGGTCCGGATTTGCATATTCGGGTCCCAACAATTACGGGCTTTATATTTCATAGGTCTATTATCAGTGCATAGTCATGAATTATTCTAGAGGGCTTAAATAATAGTTTTAGTTTTAATCCTCGTCAGCTAGCCCCCATGTCTTGTGAAATTAAAGTTTATTACTCAAGACTTTTCATCTTTTGTGACTTCATGCGATGCCAATTATTTGACCAGTTTAGGTACTGATAAGTAGGAGATCCTTGCGATTGTCTTGGTAACTGAACCGACGCTTGTTCATTTTTAATGTGTGTGGTATATAATGGGGACGAAGGCCTTCTTCTAAATCAAGAAAAAGATTGCTTTCAAAACTCTTTAGTTGTTTCAGCTTCTCATCATCTTCCTCTATTTCTCCTTCATCAAACATGATGAGGGTATGATCAAGAGGAGATGAAGGGTAGCTAAAGTATCTGAAGGAGTTTTAAGAATAACATTTGATTCCTTCACACTTTCAAATTTGCAGAGAGTAGATTACATTCAAACTTTTTTAGTTGTTTGAGCTTCTCATCATCCTCCCTTATTTCTATTATGATGAAGGATATGATTAGGAGAAGGTGGTTAGGAGCTCAAATATCAAAGAAAAATTGAGAAAAAAATATATGTTTCCCTTAATAAGATTACTTGATTTCTTCGAGAAAAGCATTTTGAGAATATTAATCTGGTGTCAGTTACCATTTATTGAAAAGTAGTTTACTTTTTCTTGAAAACTGAAACAATGTCCAAAACTATCACTCATTAGGCTATATAAAGGGTGGTAAATCATTTTGGATTTCTCATGCCCTTACTGTTTTCAAGATTAGAAATTTCTTAAGCCTTTTGCGACCTTTAGCTTTCATCTTTAATCCTTTTCTTCTTCCTGAACCAAATGGCCATGGATAAGTCGATCCTATCCGAGGGGAGGATTAAAAAATTGGAAGACCAAGATCTGATCCCCCTCGTGCAATGCTACAATGGGACCATAGCAGGGAGGACATGAAGCTGGTGCCTCAAGAGGCCTCATTTCGTTCGCTGCTTTGGTGAGGTTATGGTTCTATCTCTTAGAGAGGAGTTTTTGGTCGATATGCTTGATCATTATGAGATCTAGCTACATCATCTTTCTCCCCACTCTATTCTTATTTTTAATGTTTTCTTGCATTTTTGCAAAGATTTTTTGGAAAGTTCTTGTCTAGTTTGACTTTTCTGCTTCTTCTATCAATATACTAAAAATAGCAAGAGCTAAGATCTCTTTGGGAGTGCTTATTTTAAGCTCCAAGATAAAATAGACTCTCAATATCCTCCTATCCTGACCAAAGATACATGGCGCAATTACCAAAATGAGTGGTTCTACTAGGAGATTACTGGGGGTAGCCGTCCAGCTAGGACCGAAACGAAGGGGTAGAAGGAATCATTGTTCCTTACCGAAGAGGAGGAGGACATTGTAAAAATCATCAGGAAACTGGTGAAAAGAGGCCTAACAGGGTAGAAGATCATCTTCGATTTCCTGCTCCACAAGATAAGTCCATTGAAGAGACGATGTAGATTCGCCTAGAGAATGGAAGGCGACTAGGATTCGACTATGGACGAACCTAGAGGTAAGAACACTCTCCGTTACCGACCTTTTTTGTTTGACCAAAGAATTGTATTGATGTTCTTGAATATTTCTCCTATCAGTACTGACCGCCGAGGAGGCCTAGTCGAGAGTTGCGTCTATGCTGCACATCTCTACCGACGAGTCCGACCTAGCCACCTTAGATAAGCAACTATCCAACCTGATCGGGCAAACAGATGAGTTTATTAATGAACGTATCATGGTAAGAACCAAAATTTTTTTTGATCCAATTGCCTTTTGTGATTGACAATTGAATTTTTCTTAGATGTAAGGTTGAAAGAGACCTACCGAGCAACCTGAGGTCTCAGCCTCAGCCCCTCTAGTCAAGAAAATGAAGGCTAGGGGTGCATTGAAGGTGGTAGACCCTACCACCGCTGAGACTAGTGTTGATATGACCATCCTAGTCAAGTTTTTGTGCCGACCAGCACTGTATGCTCCAAGTGTGCACATGGCTAGGCACAAGATAAGAGGGTTTCGTTCACTACAGGGACGTAGACGAGGACCTCATCCCAGGTGCATCTCAACAAATGGATCAACCGCAACTGGGATCGTCCATATAGACATCTCCCAAACTTCCCATTTGTTCAGGGTGAAAGTGAAGACTCAAAGGACTACATTTCTCTGATCATAAGAAGGAAAAGGAAGACCCCCAATATGGATATTGAAGCATCTTCACTTATACTATCCTGGGAAATAGACTCAAGACTCCAATGTAGGTACGTGATTTTACTTATACCTTTATTTCGAGCATTTGTCTATCAAAATTTTTTTAATTTCGTGTTAGGCTGCACAGGTCGGTGCTGAGGTTAACCCACTGGTCACCATAACGATGACCAGTGTGGAACATGCCTTGGTTCCAACCGAAGAAGGTGCTCCAACTAGCGGGCATGTAAACCCACTCAACGCCGAAGGTGAAAACTTTTCGGCTACTGGTGGTGAACCACTGGTCGGTCAAGATCCACCGACAACGGAGGAGGTTGATCCTCCTCCTGTGATGATAACTGAGGTGGTTGGGATGACCACTGTCGCTGGAGAGGCTTCTACTACAGGGGAGATTGAAGATCTCCTTGCTGCAGATAGGGAGACACTAGTCGTTCTGACCAATGAAGAGATAGTCCCTGAAAGGGCGATCATCCAAACAGTGGTTTTACCACTAGCCTCTTCCTCTAGTCAATTCGACCAGAGAGACTTCAAGCAAGTTTTTTTATAACTTGCAAGTGAAGGTATTTATCCTTTTCTCTCTTGTTCTTTTTTTGGAAAGATAACTCTTAATCCGTTTGCCTTTTACTCTTTTATAGCATTCGCAAGAAATGTTTGACCTGCTAAGCTAGTAGGTGAGGACTTTGGCCAAAGTCAAAGTAGAAAAAACAAAAAAGTAAGTATAAACTTTACTATTATTTTCTCTTCTTTTCTCTTATCCTTTTTGTTTTGACATAACTTCTCTAACACAGACAAAAAGAACAAATAAAAGAATTAGAAAAGCAAATCCTGGTGGCTCAAAATATTACCAAGGGATACAAATTTGACCTCATCACTGCAAAGATCCACTATGAGGACAAAACTACCAGACTCCACAAAGCTTTCAAAAAAATGAGGAGAAGGTCCAAAATCTCTTCGAGGAGTATAAAAATACTCTTCAGGCAAAGGAGTCTGCGATAGCAGGAAAGAAAATCCAACCTACTTTGAACTTAGAAATATATATA
The DNA here is from genome assembly GCA_036346375.1 of Guadua angustifolia. Taxonomy (NCBI): domain Eukaryota; kingdom Viridiplantae; phylum Streptophyta; class Magnoliopsida; order Poales; family Poaceae; genus Guadua; species Guadua angustifolia. The sequence goes on from JAYEVE010000910.1 coordinate 6,736, forward strand.
TTTTTATTTTTGGGAAGACTGAAAGCAAATATAAGCAAGAATTTTGTAGATTTGAAAGATATAATAAAGGCCAAAGAGTATCAACTTTCCAAATGGGAAGAAGGGAGATTAAAAGCTGAAGAGCAAAGGTCGGTCATGCAAAGTGAAATCAAAAGATTAACTGACCAACTAAAGACCTTCGCAAGACAATTGGCCATAGTTCAGAGTGGTAGGTTTCAAATGAGAACCAAGGAGAAAATACCAGCGGTGCTCGTAGCCACACTGAAACCACGATTTAATCTTTAGAGGATTCTAAACTTTATTCTTGAGCAATTTCAAAAAATCACAACAGAGTTAAAAGGGAAAGAAATAAAACTTACAAATCCATCATTTGATGAGCTAGTTGAGGGGTGAATGACCAATTAAAGATCATTTAGAAGAAAATCCCTATCATGGCAAAGACTATGAAAGTAACGCTCTAACCCTAAATTGCCTCCCAAGTAGGTACACTCTTGGTTAAGTTGAGGCATTTCTACAAGGATGTAGTTGAACTAGAGAAAGTGGCGCTTGACCTGAATCTTAGCACTCAAAAAGAGATTAATAGAAAATGTGCATAAGTAACTTCTGTGTGGACATATACATGAGCAATGTAAAGATTACATATAAATAGAATGTATGATCTTACTGAAATGAATGAAAAGAATCGCTTTTTGTGTCATATTCTTCCATGTGTTTTGTCGGGGACTAAGAAATCTCTGACAAGTTAATGCATAGTCAACGGGGCCCCTAGCTCGAGGCTGAGCCGCAAAGTCTCTAACCACGACCTGGGCTGCGTGGCTACCCCACGACCTTGAGCTTGGGGGGAAAGGATACAACTCCCGCTCGGGGAAGTTTATCCCGGGTTCCAAGACGTGCACTTACTCGATAGTTACCAAGACCTTGAATGTCGGAGTTAAGTCAGACGTGGGCGTCAGATCCGGGACGGTTACAACCCACCTTCAATGCGCGTCAAGCCACTACTCCGGGAATCTCTCCCGACCGTTTCTGGTGACAGCCGAGAAAGGTATAAAACCCCTTGAGGCGAACACGCTCAAGGCAGGCAGACAAGCAAGCAGTCCAAGTAACAAGGCAGTAGACACCACAAACATAGGATTCACCAGATCTCAAACTAGAGAGAAAACACTTGTACTCAAACATAGGGCTGGAAATTAAGTTCGAGGCTCAGCGGCTCATTTCGGCTCGGTGTGGCTCTGCTGCGATCGTGAGCGAGCCAGAGGCTTCTACTTTCGCTCGCCAGCAAACGAGCCGAGCGAGCTCCTTGGCAGCTCATTGGCTCGTTAGGCTCGTGGTGAAGTAATAAAACAAATAACAATGCCATCATTCCATCAATGGCCCATCAATAAGAATGAACAAAAATCAAATTCCTAGCTGAACAAAAATCAACAAGAATGAACAAAAGTCATCCATCCAGGCATTCATTCCAATCAAGGCCACCAAATCTCTCAAACTTGAACCGTGGCCCGTGGGGGGCGGCGTGAGGTGGAGCCATGGCGGAGGTGGTGAGGCAGCGATGGGGTGGCCAACGGAGTCGCAGAGTTGGGGATGGGGAGCAGGGGAGGCGCCGGGCTGCCGGCGCCAAAGGCCCGCCTGAACCCTAGCTCTCCTCCTCTCGATGGTCGATGGATTTGGGCGGGCGACTCGCTTGGTTTGGCGTTTGAGGAGTACTCGATCGGTTTCGTGGCACTAGATCTTGGAGCTGCTCCTTGAGCGAGCCGGCTCGAGGCTCGAACGAGCCAGCAGAGCTGAACTTTTAGCTCGGTTGACACTCAGAGCGAGCCTAGCTCGCCTCGATTCCGATGAGCTCGAGCAGGCTCGGCTCAGCTCGACTCAATTCCACCCCTACTCAAGCATAGTGAAATTCCTCGCCTCAGGGCAAGACTGGAGTAGAGCTTTTACCTTCACAAGGGCTCGAACCAGTATAATTCTCTGTGTCTTGCTCCTTTTTCTCTTTCCCCGACCAACAAAGTAGTGAACCTATTCCTTCGGTGAGTGGAGCTCGTTTTGGGTCCCTCATTCACTCTAACCCCTTTACTCATTTGCGGTCAAGCGATCCCGATCGTCGACATGTTTATTCTATGCATATTTGTCTAAGTATATTACTAGCCCCAACTATTTGTGTACAGAATACAAATATTTTTGTGAGTGACGAGCAGCTCTTTCATGTAGTATTTGATATTAACTGGTAGCAGATCAGAGATACGGCCATGCTAATGAGTTTCAATGTAGTAAGAACTGGCTTACAAGAAAAGTCTCTATTAGATGTTATCTCACAATCCAATCAGCAACCTTGTACATTGTGTTTAGAGAAGTTGGTCAAATAATGACTTTCATGAATTCCCTGAGGATTATCATAAGACAGAATTTAGAAACATAACAACTAAAGAGATGACATATGTAAATGAAAAAGAAACTTATTTATACATAGAACCTACGAAGATACTGGATATTCTAATTGTTGGAATGAGATTCTTAGTCTTCCATAACAAAATTTGACAGAGCTTAGTCACACAATTGATATTACATTAAAGGAACCTTCCCATTTGGGAGATAGCTTTTGCAAGTTAGACTGATTCTAGATAAACCTTAGAACCAAGTCTCCCATATTTAATGTTCATGGTTGTACTCTTTTGCTGTAATATCTTCTTAGGCCTTACAGATGGGCAGCAAACTTGATAAGTGCTTGGTCTCGCTTTTCTTGTAAAAGATTGATATCATCTTCGCACTGGTTGTCTTGATTGACCTATTCAGAGAGAGATTTTTCTAGAACCTAAATGAATCTTATTTGGCAATATAGCTTCTACTTCATAGACCAGTTGAAAAGGAGTTTCTACTATTGTTCTACTAGTTGTTGTTCTGATAGCCCAGAGCACAGAGTAGAGGTCGTCAACCCAAGCCCTCGAGCGTTTGGTAAGACGATCAAACACTCTTTTCTTTATACTTTATATAATTTGGCTATTAGCTCTTTCAACTACTCAATTACTATGAGGATGAACGACTGAAGCGTAACAAATCTTTGTGCCTATTTCATCACAGTAATCTTGAAATAGACCACTAATGAATTGTGATCCATTGTTAGTAATTAGTCAACTAGGTACACCAAATCTAATGACTATATTTTTTAGAAAGAATTTCTTTGCAGCTTGAGTTGTAATAGGTATTATGGCTCAGCTTCAATCCATTTTGTGAATGTATCAATTGTAACAAATAGAAATTTAAATCCGTTAGTTGCTTTTGGTAAATGACCTACTATATCAATTCCCCATGTCGAAATGGCCATGACAAAGGTATGACTTGCATTTGATTAGCAGGTAAATGCATTTGTCGAGCATGAAATTGACATTGCTCAAAAGTTTTCACAAGATACATGACATTCTACAAAGCAATTGGCCAATAAAAACTTCGTCAGAAAGTTTTATCGACTAGTGTTCTATATGAAGCATATGCTCCACACAAGGCCCTATGTATCTCATTAAGCAATATTTTTCCCTGTTCCTGGGTTATACATCGTATGAGAATACCATGTGTGCCCTTTCCATATAGGGTATCATCGAGAATTTTGTACATTCGCTCCTTTCAAATTAACCTATCATTTTCATCGATATCCTCAAGCAGTGTCCATTTTTGAGATAGGCTTTAAATGGTTTAGCCCAATCCAAATTCTGCTCAAGGACTCCAACATCTTCACTGGCCAGGGATTGTTCTATGGATGTGTCTATAGAAGGCTTAGATAGATATTCAAAAACACACCTGTTGGTGCAAGTGATCATGAGGAACCCAGTTTAGATAACTGGTCTGCTAAGATATTGTCTTTTCATAGTATATATTGGACTTCAAAATGAGTAAAGTGTTTTTTCAATTTCCTCACTTCATCTAGGTATTAAGCCATTACCTCATTAGACATCATGTATTCCTTGCTAACCTGGTTTACGACTAGTTGTGAATCGCCCACCACAAGTAGCCGATGGACTCCAATGGATTTTGCTGCTCGGAGCCCGGCTAGAAGATTTTTGCACTCTGCTACATTATCGGTAGCAGGGAAGTGTATTTGGGTTACATATTTTAACTGGTCGTCTTGAGGTGTAACCAATACTATGGCAGCCCCTGATCCTTTTATTTCTCGAGAACCATCAAAATATAATTTCCATTGATCGGTATCAGTTATATCCTCTTGTATAGAGGGTTCACTATTTGTCCATTCAGTTATAAAATCTACCAAAATCTGAGACTTAATTACAGTTCAGGCTACAAAATGGATATCGAATGACCCTAGTTCGACTGCCACTTAGCAATTTGACAAGTTGCGCCTTGGTTACGTAAGATACTTCTCAAGGCAAAAGATGATGGTATTGTAATCCAATGTGATTAAAAATAATGTCTTAATTTTTTTAGAAGCCATTAATAGAGCGTAAAGCAATTTTTGAACCAGAGGGTATCGCTCCTTAGGTCTGTGTAAAACTTTGCTTATGTAATAAATAGATTTCTGAACCTGATCTTGTCCAACAATTAATACAACACTGACCACACTATTTGAGGTTGCTAAGTACACCGACAAAGGTTCTCCAGGCCTGGGTAAGACCAAAGTGGGTGGGGTTTGTAAATAGATTTTTATGTCATTAAAGGTTTTATTCGTTTTCTCTGACTAGTGGAATTTCTCATGCTTCCTAATTATCTTAAAGAAAGGCAAATCACGTTCTCCTGATTTTGAGATAAAACGATTAAGAGCATCCATCCAACCAGTTAAACCTTGAACCTCCTCTACTATAGAAGGTGGTCTTAAGAATTCAATGGCCTGAATCTTCTTAGGATTTACTTCATTACCCCATGAACAGACAAGAAAACTAAGCAAGTTTTTAGAAGAAACACCAAAGACACGCTTTTCTGGATTAAGCTTAATTCCATGTTTATTCAAATTATTGAAGGTTTCAGCCAAGTATGATAAATGATTAGAGCTATTTTTGCTCTTTACAACGAGATCACCAATATAAGCTTCAATGTTATGCCCTATTTGACTATAGAAGTCTTACGCATAAAGTATTTGATGCGTGGCTCCGTATTTTTCAAACTGAATAGCATCTTCTGTGTGATGAGACACCTAACGAGGTTATGAAGGAAGTCTTCTCTTCGTCTTCACTTGCCATTCTTATTTGATGATAACTTGAGTATGCATTTAGGAAACTCATCAATTTACATCCCACTGTCGAATCTACCAATTGGTCGATTCAGGGCAAAGGAAAATCATCTTTTGGACAAGCTTTATTTAAACTGATGAAATCAACACATATCGCCACTTACTGTTTCCTTTCTTAACCATGACTGGATTCGCAGGCCAATCAGGATGATAAACTTTGCGAATGAAACAAGCTTCCAAGAGTTTGTTCAACTCTTGTTGGATGGCTTCTTGCTGATCAGGAGTGAATCACCATAGCTTCTACTTCACTGGTCGTATGTCAGATCGTATGGCTAATCTATGCTCTATTACTTCCCTTGGAACCCTAGGCAAGTTGGATGGTTTTCATGCAAACACATCTACATTAGCCCGAAGGAAAGTAACGAGCGTGTCTTCCTATTTGGCATCCATTGATGACCCTATCCGAATAGTTTTTGACTGGTCGGTATGATCAATAGAAACTTCCCTTATTTGCTCATTGGGCTAAGGAGTTGTTTTCAGCCTTTCTGTCTTTTTAGATTTACAAGATTTTTATGCATCATCATTATTACTTTATGGTAATTGATCAGTAATTTCAAGTGACTTGCGATCATAATTAAGTGCAGTAAGTTGGTTACCTTGCACATTAATAACAGTTTTTGGACTAGGTATTTTTAAGCTCTAGTATGAGTTGCTGCTATAAACTTGATTAGTGAAGGTCTACCCAAAATGGCATTATATGCTGATTCAAAATTAATAATTTCAAATGAAATCAACTCTGTTATGAAATTGTCAGCACTTTCTAAAGGTGATAGGTAATATTATCTATCCTACTGGAGTTATTGACAGACCAGGTACAATCACAAAAAATATGTTCATAATAGGTCTTATCTTAGAATGAGGGATTTGCATCTCATCCAAAATATAAATAAAAAGTAAGTCCAAAGAACTTCTTCCATCAATTGAAACTCTTTCAACTTTGCAATTACTAGTAATAGGAGAAACTACTAATGGAAGTATTCTAGGGACTGACATACCTTTTGGGCAATCTTGCCTATTGAAGTTGAGGTTGACATCTGACCATTTGGGATACTTTAGCTTTCCAATTAAATTATCAATGCTGTTGACCTCCCTCCATGCAATTTTGAACTGTCTTTTTGAAGTGTATGTAGATGAACCTCCGAATATAACATTGACATGATTGTCAGCCTTTTGATAGCTCATTTCTTCATCGTCGTCTGCATCTTCATTGTTTATTTTTTTGGTAAGGTAGGTATAGGACTCTTGCTAGAGTAGAAATCTTCCATGAGCTTTTGCCAAGTACGGTAATTCCACAAGTCATGTCCTAACACCCTGTGTAATGGACACCAGTGACCATTCCCACTAGTCACACCAGGCATTTTGGAGCTAGACTGGTCATCTTGATGACCAGCTGACTTCTTCCAAGGTGCCTTCCCCTTAGAGTATGTAGGTCATTCTGAGACGTCTACAACTTCTCACTAAATATGTTTTTGTTCTTTTTCTTATTCATCCCCTTGCGATCTTCAGATTTGAAAATCTTTTTCATCCACTGGTCTTCTGATCCTAGGAGGCTAGGTTGTGGTGGAGCATGGCCCTCATCAACCATTAGATTCCACTCAAAAGCTTCATGAGCATCTCAATATTGGTTTGCCATATCAAATTGTTTTGGTATGGTAGACGGCGGATGAATATTAAGAGCTTTAGTAAACCTTTTATAACGAATAGCCTACTTAAATGCACGAATTACAGAACTGTTAGATATATTAGAAATAGTGTTGTATACTTGTACAAACCTTTTGATGAATTGTCACAAATTTTTGCTAGAAGTTTGGCGAAGATGATGCAAATCATCTTCTTTACCAGGCTTGGTATAGCAACTTTTGAAATTGTTTAAAATTGCATGGCACAAATTTTCCCAACTAAAAACATAACCTTTTAGCTAGTTAAATAGTCAGGTTCGTGCCAATCCTTTTAAAATAGTAGGGAGGTAATTGGGCATTACCTTTTCATCACCTCCAGCAGCCTGGATGGCAGTAGTATAGATTTGCAAGAATTCTGATTGATTTTGAGTTCCATCAAAACTCTCCAGAGATCCCAACTTCAACTTTTTAGGCCAAGTTATATTTTTGAGCCCAAGGGAGAAAGCTTTACATCCTGTATACAGACCAGAACATAAATATACATTAGGAGCTTGGTCCATATTTTCAAGAAAACGAGGTCGTCGCCAACCATGGTTAGGAATTTCACCTGGGGTAAGGCATTCAAAGACACTTCTCCATCGCGGACCTCCTCTTTACTAGTGGCTAATGCCTAGCTTGCTGGCACTGACCAAACTAGGATCCCTCCACGCAGGATTCGATCTAAGATCTTGTAGACATAGACCTTACTTGTACCTCATTTGTGGCTTCTTGCAGGTCAGCAGTAATAGATCATATGACATTTGCATTTAGTACATCTTCTGCTTTCTATTGGATGATTAAGAATTACATTTGATAAAATATGAATTTTCTCATTGGAAGTTGTTTGTTGTGAGCTACTTTGAGCAAAGTTGGAGTCTCTTACCACCGCCTATGGAGGTGATGGCTAAATAATGTATCTTGATGAGATTGTCCTCTAGAGACTTGAAATCTCCGTGAGGTGCTTGGTTGACTCTAGAAATACAAGCATTTGGCATCATCAATAGACTTTTATTTTTCTACTATACATCGCTCATATATATTCACTCTGAGCGGTTTTTTCAGCAGTTTCTTGAGCTTCACGTTCTTCACGTTCCACTTGTTGCCCATCTATTTCACTGGTAGCTATGCGAGCACGAAAACCCAAGTAAACAAAAGACATTAATCCTCTATGTTCATTTGATGGTGGTGTGTAATTTAAACCTTGGAGACGATCTTCCAAGGCTGAATTATTCAGAAGGTTATCACTACCTTTCTACATATTTTCATTGTCAATTTCCATAGAACATGCCTCATGATTATCTTCTTCTGAATTTACTAGAGAAGTAATGAGAGCTTTACCTTTTGGTGCGTAGGATGATTGCTCTTCGGCCTTAACCTATGCCTCGATCTTTGCTAACTCCACCTTAGAAACATATTCAGAGTAGAAATTGCACTTACATTGTTCCTCTGTTGTCTCATCATCAGCATTGAGATGGGCGTAATTGTTGAGATCAAACTAGTTTTCTTCATCTATTGTAGAGAATTTCTTGATTTTAATATCTGGGGGTCCTTCTAGCGCCATCTATCGATGTCCAAGACCTTGGGTCCATTAATTGAACTTACAGAAATATAAATTGTGGGCTCCTAGAGATCAAAATGGAGACAATGGGGATTACTTCTTTATTATCCAAACAGCATGTGATAAAGTACACAAATTACAGATTTGATTGTTACGCATGCGATTTGCAAGATTGGAATGGTGATGTCCTCAACAGCGTAGATTGGCCTCCTAATTATCCATGACAAAGAGGCGACAGTTGTTCTCGTTGTATAACTGGGAGATGTCATCCCACCGAAGGGTGCCTTTTTCAGAGATAACTTCTAGGTGGTTATATGTACCTGTCAAACAACTGTCCGCATGGAGACATGTGCAGGGAGAACCACTTGTCCCCGACCAGTTTGTTGGTCAGGGCGACCATTTCGCTGGTCGGCGACGAGCAGTGTGAAGCAAGGTTTGAACCACCTTTGACTAAAGTGGTCGAAAATCTAACCATCCAGATAAGGATGGTCTTTGTTTAATATATTATGGGTTTTATATTTCGTAGGCCCATTATCAGCGCACAGTCACGAATTATTCTAGAGGGCCTAAATAAAAGTTACAGTTTTAATCTTCATCAGCCAAGATCTTGAGTACTTTGGAGGTATTTGAGTAAAGTCTTGACATCATCCCATTGTCTTCTACATGGTGCTGCAATGTTTCTGGTTAGTAAATTTACTGCGAATGTAATATCAGGCCTTGTGCAATTTGCAAGATACATAAGTGCTTCAATGACGCTTAAGTATGGAACTTCAGATCCTAAGACTTCCTCATTTTCCATCATTGGTATGAATGTGCCTTTATCCACTTCAACAGATCTTATTGCAATGAGGATCTTTAAAGGATGATATTTATCCATATTGCTTTTTTCTAATACCTTCTTGTATGGGTAGACTATTATACAAAAATTTCTTCTAGGAAATGCTCTAGCTGTAGACCTAAGCAATACTTCATTTTACCCAAATGTTTCATCTCAAACTTCGTTATTAAGTACGAACTTGCTTCCTTTATCTACTCTATACTTCCAATGATATTCAGATCATCGACATAGGCTTAAGATAATATAAAATCTATTCTGGGACTTCTTTATGAATGCACAGGGACAATCATCATTATTCAAGTATCCCTTCTTCTAGAAGAACTCACTAAGGGCCTGTTTGGAAGCATAGTATTTTTATGGTTTCTAGGTAATACCATGGTATATGAGAATACTATGGTATTTTATACCATGAGGTGTTTGGTTGTCTCTCAAAAAACTCTGTTTTAAAAACCATGGTATTGCTAATACTATGGTATGGAGGATTGGAAACTCCAGTCCAGACCAAAGTTTTCTCACCGAGCAAGCTCCGTCGTGACCCTTTTTTCCAACTCCTGCGAAATTTGGCTGCGTTGTAGCTCTGTACCACGCGTTTTTTCCTTCTCCCGCCGCCACTGCTGTTTTTCCCCAATCCCTATCGCAAGAAATGGAGCACTGCTGTTTTTCCCCCCAATCCATCGCAAGAAGCGAAGGACCTAGCCCCGTCGCCGCCGGCCACCACCGATTCCATGCCCCGCGAGAAAGGTACACCGTTTCCCCCCCTATGCCACCTCATTCATCCTCCCCCACTGTCCCATGCAGCGAGGCGAGCCCGTGCTGTCCCTGTGGACGCCCTCTTTTTCGACTGCGCCTTCCTCGTCCTCCTGGAGCACACTCATACACTTTCTGAGGTGTCGATATCTTGAACACTTGGTGATAAGCGCCTGGCGGGAGGAGCCACTTGAGCTGCTGGTGTGCAATGGGGGCGGAGGCGGTGCAGAGGTTGGAGTAGGGCCCGACCTTCCCAGCGAGTGAGTCGAAGCCCGTTTGGCCGATAAACTCCTTGAGGTTGTCGAGCGGCTTGTGCACCCTTCCAGTAATGACCCTGCAGATGAGGAGTGCCTTGCGCATGGCCGGGTCATCGTTGTAGGCCTCAATGGACTCAATCGCCCGGCCGCTGGTGGACATGGTGAAGACGCCGATGTCGACCTTGCCCTCCTTGGTGGAGAAGTAGTGGCGGATAATGCGGCAGACGGCGCACTTGTCGGTGGCGTAGAGGCTAGAGCCAGAACCTACGCCGGCTTCCAGGGTGCATAAGAGCGTGGTGCCGTGGAAGCACATCAGCTTGTTGCTGTCGACGAGCCAACGCGGGTGCTTCTTGGGCAGCTTGCTCGCCTTGAGTTCGTCGGCCAAACGGGCTTCTTTCCTTATTTACTTTTCTAATGCGCGTGAGCCTATGCATGAATTTTCTTTTCTAATTTACCGCCCACGATGCACCTTTCAAATAGCTAGTTACATAATTTTGCTTGAGTAAATTTTGTTAGCTTTTTAAAGCTTGTGCTTGGTTGACTTAGTTAGCACTGCATCATAGTGTTGCATTTTTTTCCTTAATTTCTACATGAGTTCTTGTATTGTGTAATGGGCATGCAATTGGTTAGAGGTATCGCGACATTAGCTCGCAGGCCCGAGTCTTGTGCCATGAACGTGAAGAACCTCGCATGTAGTGGAAGTGGAAAGATCTGACTAAAGGTGTGGCGTGAAAAGCGCTATTGCATCTTGTATATTTTGTTGTTTTCATTTCCTATAAAGAGAAAAAGCAGCTGAAATGTTGCGGCTTCATCGCAACACAAGAAAAAACAACCTATGTTCTAGTTCATTTCTTTAAGCATTTTGTAACTTCGTTCTGGTGTTACTATAGTTCCAGCGTCGGTGATCAACACTGGGAAATCTGACAAATTTTGCAAAATTATAGATTTACTACTAAACTATCACAAAGCTACATGCATGTTTAAGCAACAATTTAGTTAATTTGCAATTCTACACATACTTGTTGTGTTCTATCCCAGGGACAAAGGACATGAGGGCATCATGGAATGAAACACAAACTAGGTTTTTTGTGAGCATCCTCAAAGAGTACAATTCACCAAGATATCATGCCCATAATAGTTGGACCAAAGAAGCTTGGAATAGCATGGCACAATGTATCAATGAAAAATTTGTATCAGCAAACTTTATGGTGTCGCAATTGAAGGACAGAGAAAAAAGGCTAAAGAAGGATCATAATGCAGTGAAGTTCAACTTGTCAAAGAGTGGATTTGGTTGGGACAATGACCTAAAGATGGCTACTACGATTGATGAAAAATGGGATGAGCTACCAAAGGAATTGCAGAAATGGAAGAATAAGGCCTTCCCCTACTATGACGACCTGCATGAGATTTACAATGGTATGATAATTCAGCTATGTGTGTGAATTAAACATACCCATATCTCTCATTGCTAAACTATTTTATTTGTGTTGAATCAAAAGGTAAAATAGCTGAAGGGAAGCACTGTAGTCGATCTTCGGAGAAGGCATATAAATCTAAACTCAATTTTTTGGAAGACGATTATGGACAGATGAATACACCTAGCCCAACCATACCTGTTTTGCAAAGCACATGGGTTGATCTCCTTCATGAAGGTATTGATTTGAACACACAAAGTGGATTTAGCTATGATGTACCTCAGAGTCAATATAGAGTAATGGCTGAAGAACAAGCTACTAGGGAGGCACACGCTTCTAGTCAGGCACAAGCTTATATGGAGGCACAAGCTGCTAGGGAGGCACAAGCTTATATGGAGGCACAAGCTTCTAGTGATGACATGCCAGGGAGGCAAAAAAGACAAAGTGAAGCATCTGCTATACCTAGTTCAAAGAAATGTAAAAGAAATAATGACACTTCAATGAATGAGTTGCTTGCTTCGCGAAAAGAAGAGCTAGAGGCTTATAAGGAGTTTACAGAGAGGCAGATTCAATTAAAGCTTAGACAAATAGAGAAGAGTGATCCCAACAATGATCCATACAGTATGGCAAAATGTATTGGTAATTGAAGACTCTATCCCTTCCTCAAGCTGAGCTACTTAAAGCAATCAATTTTTTGAAAGGAGATAGAGAAGCTAGAGAGATATTTATGTGCTGTGATGAGGTGGACCTTGCGGATGCTTACATCAAGGGGTCAATTTCCAACTAATGTCAGGTTTGTGCTTCACTACATTTATTTTGGATGAATGGAACTTCTAGTTCATACTAGCAGGTTTTTGCTTGTTAGTTCATACTAGCAGATTTTTTTTGCTTATTAGTTCATACTAGCAGTATTTTGCTTGTTAGTTCATACTAGCAGTGCTTTTGTTTCTTTTGGATGAATGGACATGAGTTTACTGGAAGAAAAAATAGTGCTTTCATTTTATTTTCATGCTTACGAGCAGTGTTTTTATTTATTTGCATGCTTACAAACAGTACTAGTTATTTCTTTGAACATGAGCAACATAATCATTCCACATAGCCTGCGCAATTTGGTTCCTTCTCAAATTTCCTGCATGTCGACGTTCATTGAGAGATAGCACATCATCTTCATATTCCTCATCTCCATCCGGAACATCCACTATGTCAGACGGATTGACTTGCATAATGTATTGATTAAGCCATTGATCAGAACCATCATTATTTTTGATGAAGTTGTGGAGAACACAAGAAGCAAGCACAATATCTCTCTGTGCGTCAATATGGTAGTAAGATGCACATTTCAGTATAGGAAAACGCATTTTCACAACACTGATAATGTGTTCAACATGGTTGCGGAGTTGTGCATGTCTTAAGTTGAATAGTTCCTTCACATTACTTGGTCTCTGATTACTCCTGCCTTGCTCTTGCAAATGATATCGAACGTTACGGTATGGAGCAATGAAATTTGGAGTGTTAGCGTATCCTGCATCCACTAAATAAAATTTGGCAGTAGGAACATAAAAACCATGAGCTAATGCATCCTATAATACTCGAGCATCTGAAGCCGATCCTTGCCATCCTGCGCTGACATGCACAAATTGACAATTGAAGTCACATGCAACCATTATATTCTGTGACAAACTACCCTTTCTTTTATGATATGGATCTTGCAAACTAGGAGAAATAGTAATAGGTACATGAGTTCCATCAATGCAGTCCTAAAAAAAGATGTTACTAACAGCAGTACACAATGCAAAAAATGGCGTACACATTACTAAAATTACCTTGAAGTAAGGCATAAACTTGGGGTTGCTAGATATCTGGAATGGAGTGTTGATTGGAGGCAGTTGTATTATCTTTGATGATAATGAAACAAGAGCTTCTAGAACAATATTGAAATACCGACTAATAGTCTCACCACTATGCTAAAATCGTTCTTGGACCGAACAGTTACTTGCATTTGTTGAAAGGCAAAATAGAAATATAGCCAATTGTTCGTCAACTAAAACTTCTCTACTATTTGTAAGGAGATTGTTGTCACGAAGGACCTCTACGAGCTTGCAAAAAATTTCCTTCTCCATACGAAGTTCTTGCCTAGCCCGTACCTTATAACCTTGGAGAAGTTTTTCAACATGCTTCTTTCCTAAAAGGATGAAAGTGTGCACAGGTGTACGCTCATGAGAATAATTGCTAGCTAACCACCGGTTGACAATCTCCATTTCTTCATCATCTCTTCTCTTTCTACTGAAGAAATTTCTCCACATATCTCTTGCTACATTCATCTCACAAGTTGATTGCTCACCAGATTTTACACAAGATCTATTTATATATACCACAGTGAGAGAGAGGGGCGGAAGAGTATTTCACTTCTCTTCTTCCTTGGTCATAGTCAATACTTTGGTAACCAGTAACTATGCCATCCAAAAAACCATGACCTTTTTTTGAGATACATTCCATTAACTCTTAGTTTGGAATATTATGATTTCATCAGACACTTAATTATCAAGGGATTTGGTCAAACCTGTAAGTTGGCAATCAAGGCCTTTTTTCTTGCTTAAAGGATCTTGACATATAAACAAGCGTGCAAATGCTAGTTGTTCGAAATGTATGTTCGTAATTCTTGTTATGAACTTATATAAAACTTTTGATCTCTTTATTCTTGTATTGCTAAAAGAGCTCATGTGATTAGCTCACGGCGTGTACAAGCTGGTTGTGTATTTGTTATTGTAGCTCCTTGTAACTTCGCTCTGAAATGGGCGATGATCGCATATGGCTATGGTGGGCATAAGCATCGAGAGAGGTGTTAGCAGGGGCTTCGGCCCCATTTTGTTGTATATTTGTGTTCTTTGGAGTTTAGCTTTCATTGCATCATATGTATATTAAGCAAGGTCTTGTGCTGGAATGGGCATTGTTTGGGTTCTTTTGAGTGGATAGTATGCGATCATGCATTAGTAGTTCATAATGTTATTTCTAGTCCGACTAGCTATACAATTTAATGTGGACGATAATATCATTGTATACTCTTTGAGATGTATAATTGTGATTAATCGTTCTTTTGGTTTCCTTGTGCTATTATATTTGATTGACATGCTTTTTGCTGTTTCTAAACTTGGATTTCATCTTTTCGATAATCAACAAAAAGTGGAAGATGTGCGGTTATTAATGGATGATCTTGAGATGAAGCTTGAGCTCGTGAAAGCAATGGCGATGGTCATCTGGTGTCGTGTGGCATTTTTTGTTTCCCTCTGAACTCGGTTTGCCACAACTTGTGAAATGGAAATTGACATCTTTTTTTGTGTGTCATAGTCAATACTTTGATATGTATGCCAGCCAAAAAACCATGAAACCAAACAATTGGTAGTTCCAAGAAATACCATGGTTTTAATGGAGTTAGGTAAAACCATGGTATTTATGTCAAAGTAATTGTAGACCATGGTATTTCAAAACCATGGTTTTAGAAAACTCTAGTTCCAAACAGGCCCTAAGTAATTTCTACCCTACTATTTTAATTTGTGTAGCAACCTCTACAATTGATTCTATACATGTTGCGATTATTTATTAGGATCCGAAATTTCGACTCCTTCAAGGACTCACATAAATATCCATATCTAGTGACCCATATAAATATGTAGTCACTACATCCATCAACTGTATTGATAATTTTAAGCTAGTTACCATTTATATTAAATATCATAATGTTATTCCACTGATTATAGGAGAGTAAGTTTCATCGTAATCGATACCACTCTGGGTTAACTCTTATGCTACAAGCCTCACTTTATATCTCACCACCTAGTTGTTTCCATTTCTCTTCTAGATGAAAACCCACTTTGATCCTATAAGGAACACTTTAGCATGTATTCGATCAATAGGACCAAATACTTTTCTTTTGTTAAGCGAGTACAATTCTACCTCAATTGTTTTTTTCCATTTGGCCCATTCTAAGAATTTCTGGCACTTTGCTATAGACTTTGGTTCTGGATCTAGATCAAGTGTTTTAGCAAGTTTTGAGGTGAAATATATATTGACAATGATGAAGTCTAGGTATTCCGACTTCTTAGCATTAACTTGTGCACACAAATATTTTCTAGGGTTATCATCTTCTAGATAGCTCACTTCAAGGATGCAATTACCATCTTTAGGATAGCCCACTTCATTGATGCGGCATCTTCTACTGTCTTGTGTAGTATTCTCACTTGTTCGGTACTTTATTCCTACTGATATCTCCATGGAATTAAGTTCCATGCACCTGAAGGCTTCACCCTCTTCTTATCATGAGGGGTAAGAGTGGATTCAATATCTTTCTAGAGCATTTCCACTCTTTCAGGTGCGTTTACTGCATATATATAAGACTTTATCACTCTGTTATGAATAGTGAAGGAATCTGGCAAATTTTTAATTATTTGTTACAGATTTATAATTGTTCAAACTTTATGTTTTGATTCTTTAGTGCATGGGTCTAAGGATTGATGCTTGTGACATTCCAATCTATTTCCCATCATTCTTTAGTATGGTACTTTTCTCCCACTAATGCTAGAAAATTGTCTTCATCAAAAATATAATCAGTGTACTGAACTGTATACATATCCCTTATCATAAGCTCTAGGTATTTAATAATTGACAAAGATTCATAACCTACCTAGACCCCCAATTTCCTATGAGGTCGTATGGTGTGGTGGTGAGATTGGCACGTATATAGTGCAACTAAATTTTGGCAAATGAGAAATACTTGGTTTTTTTCCACGCGCTATATGTAAAGGAGAAATTTTATTGTATGTAGTTGGTCTGAGTTAAATTAATACAACAGCATGCAATACTGCATGGCCCCAACAGTTGGTATGTAACCTACAATTCTCTAAGAGTGGCCAAGTAATAAGTTTTATTCTTTTAATCAATGCCTTTGCAAGGTTATTTTATGTGTGGATATGAGGTACTGAATGTTTTACATTAATACCCAGAGCCATGCAATAATCATTAAATACCTTTGAGGTAAACTCTCGCCAGTATTGTCCATTCGAATAGACTTGATCCTTTCTTCTGAAAAGGAGGCTCTTAATTTAATATTTTGGGCAATTAATTTCATAAAAGTATGATTTTACATAGATAAGAGGTATACATGGGACCATCTAGTAAAAGAATCTATCAGTATCATAAAGTACCTAAAGGGGCCCGACAGGGGCTAGATAGGTCCACAAAATATTACATTGAATTCTCTTTAGAAAAATCTGTGATTATATCCTAACTTTTAAATAAGAGGGTCTAGTTATGAGATTTCCTTTAGTACAAGCAGAGCATAAGAAGCCTTTAGGTTTAGAGAAATCAATAGTTTTTATACTATGACCACTAAAATTATTGATGATTTTTTTCATCACATTCAACCTAGGATGATTTTACGTAGATAAGAGGTATACATGGGACCATCTAGTAATCGATCATGCTAGATCTTAAATATTTCTAGGCTTTTAAATATTATTTTCATCACAACATAAACTTCATGTTTTATATATGTATAGTATAATTCTAAGGAGAAGGAAGAAAATTTTTTAATCACACATTTATTACACCCGTTAAACTTAATCATGAGTAGGTATTCAATTCTAGCCTCATTTTTTGTCTCCATATGCAAACCATTCAGACAGATATCTTAACACAGGATGACTGGACTCAAGATATAATAGAGTATCCTTTGTTATTATATGAGTACATATAGTAAGACCAATGATGGCTCTTCTAGTGCCAACTATGAGGGCATTATGTCGACGTTTGTTGTCGACAATAATGAAAACGGGGCTAGGCGCTGGATCTAAACTCGATGGTAGCACAAAACACAAGAATTATACAGGTTCAGGCTCTCGCGGAGGAGATAATACCCTAGTCCTATGCTCTGGGATTATGTGTATCTAGCCAATTGCAGATGATCTTATATTCATGACGCTACCTTACCCCCCCTTTATATAGTAGAGGGGTGCGGTTACAAAGGAGAGTCCTAATTGGTTACAAGATGAAGATTGTATCTCTTTCCTTATCCACTAAACATGATAACGGTCAGGATTATAATCGTGTCCAACCGAAACAAGGTTGGTTGCTATCTTTAGAGTCCTAGTGCTGCACACGTTGGAAGTAGCCCAGGCGGTAGCCTTCTTCATGCTGTCAGCCTAGCCCATCCTCTCATGGATGATTCGTCTGGCCTGCCTTGTAGATACCCAAGGTTCATGCACTCCACAGTAGCCCCTGAGTGCTCTGCGATCGAGTTGTCGCCCACCTAGTTGTTCCTTGGCTAGGCCATGATCTGTGCCGAGTGCTTCTGGCTCTTGCCTTGGTCTCCCAACTGGTTCCTTCTCTGCGCCGAATGCTATGCTACAGGGGCACCCTAACCCAATTTATTGGGGACATTAGCAGTCGACCCAGCTTGGGGCTTACCCTTGCTTGGGTTGGCTTTTAGCCGAGTGGTGCCTGTGCTCCATTGTCATGGCGCACAATGTTTGGCCAGTCATGAGGCACACCACGGGTTATCCAAGTGGTACCTGCACCTAATTTTCCCGGCGTGCAGTTGGCGGCCCATCATGTGGCGTACCCTTGAAGTCTTGGTTTTGAATCAACTTGTGATATCTGATTTTGTTTTACACGGTAACCAGCAACTGACCTAGCATGAGGCATATCACAAGAAGACATTATGATTCAATTTGAAAGGTGCCCAGATCTCGTTTAGCATGGTATTGGCATTTGGCCCATCATGGGGCGCACCACATCCCAAACTGAATTTGGCCTGAGAGCATTTGTACATGACGATTGCGACGCACAACTAGCGGCCCATCATAGGCATGCCCAAGGTCAAGTCCAAACAAAGTATAGAAGGCGAAATGACTTTTTTCTGCTCAAGATGGAATTCAGTGTGGCCTCCTATAAATATGAGACTTGGTGCAAACAAAAAGGCTTTTTGCGCACTGCTCTCACCTGCCCCTCCATCTTCCAAGTTCAGATATTTCCACACTAATCTCCGCCGCTAGGGTTAATCGCCGCCGCGTTCCCCAATCTCGCACCGCCGTCGAATTTTTCAAGAGATGTCTTCTTCTTCCTCCTCCCAAAGTGCTCCTGCGAAGCCCTCACCTGAGGATTGGGCTGTTTCGATAACAACGGAGGAGTGCTTGGAGGAGTTAGTTGCTTCCGGAGTTCTTCCTCCTTTGGCGTTGATCTGCGCGCGGCTAGCCACAGGTGAATCCATCCCCACTCCTCAATCCGATGAGATTGTGGTCTTTGAACCTTTTTTCCATGCCCTGAAAGAGACAGGTTTGACCTGGGTTGACGTTGCTATTAACTTCGCTCGGCGCCGTGTGCAGCCTCTCAAGGAGAGGGTCCATCTGGGGTTTGAGTACTCCGAGTTGGATGATCCCACCCGCGAGGCGCCTGAAGCTGTTCCCCGAGAGGTGCTGATTGATCAGATGAATGACTTCTTCGCCCAAGGCACCGTGTCACCTTCAAGGTCGTCATGACCTTTCCTTACCAGCGTCCCCTCTCTGCGGTGAGCATTTTTTCTTTTGTTAGTTTCTAATTCTTGACCTTTGATGGGATCTTTATGCAGTTACAGTAACCCGCGCCTTCTTTATGATCGAATGCCTTCTTTTACGATGATCCGATTCCTCCTGCTCCCGACACAAAGGTGCTAAGCGCAAGACCATGATCCTTCAATTGGAGGGTCGGCGCGAAGAAGGAAAAAATGAGGTCGGGCGGTTCAATGCTTTTCTTTGGCGAGAGAATTACCATTAGGGAGCCCCCCGCTCAAGCTCTGCAAAGTGGCATCCCATGCGCGCCCCCAAGGCCAGTCTGATGTCGGATGCGGGAGAAACATCGGGAACCGAGGAAGTTGAGAAGCGCCCTATGCGCCGGCGCTCGATGGTTAAGAACCCCGGCCTAGCCTTGACGCGATCGACTCCTCCTGTCCCAGTGCAGTGCGAATCCGGATGCTCCCCCGACTGGTCCTGCCGCTCGGGGAGTATCCAAAGTCAAAATAAGGAAGTTCGACAGGTTTGCCTCCATACTAGTTCTTTTCTCTTGTTCTGCTGAATCATGTTCTGACATCTTGTTTCCATAGGGTGCCATCGGCTGACGTTCCTGTGGATGCTCGTAAAATAGTTACTGTTTGGATGATCTTGAGTGGTGCCATGGACCCGAAGAAGCGGCCTGCGGAGTTTTCACCACGCCCGGAGGCCGGACGATGACATGTCGGGCGAGATGTCTCGCCCTCGCCACCGGCCAGTGCCACCACAAAGGCTCTAGGGTCTGAGCCCCCCTTGTCCTTGCCTAGTGTCCTGCCTAAAATGACTTCGGGGCCGATGGCCCCGAAGCCTGTTGTTGATGATTCCCTTCTAGTGGAAGAATTTGCCCGAGAGCCACGTCTCACTTCTTCCCACCCTTAAATTCTGCTACACCTTGTTTTTCACAGTGATGACGGTGAATGGAAGGCTTTTGGCGGTGAAGACAAGAAGCAAACATGGAAGGAACTTTATGAGCACGCCATCGCATGCACTCGACTAGTCCAGGTGAGTCATGGGTCTCTCCTTTTTTGTTCCCGGTGAGCTGCACGTCACCGTTGATCTTCTTCTTGCAATCGGCAGGTCCTAGGAGATTTCTCAGAAAAATGGGATGCCCTTCTTCAGGAGGTGCTCCCGAGGATCAAGCTACGGAAGGATTATGAAGCCGAGCTCAAGCGGGTCCACGCCGAAGGCATGGTTGATCTTGATCGAGCTAGGAGCGAGGGTGCATCTGAACAGCAAGAGCTCTTGGCCCGAGTTCGGGTTTTAGAAGAGGAGAGGTCGAGTATGGAGAGCTCCCTTCGAGGTAAGTATCCCTTCAGTTGTCTTACTGTCGTGTTCAACTGCTTGTTTCTTGACCCTTCCTCCCTTGCCCCAGCCCGGGACCTAGCCCTTACGGGTCTCTAGGAGGAGCTTAAGGCGTCTCAGGGGCAGCTCAAGGCGCTAGAGGAGTCTGAGCTCCAGGCTCGGACCGACTCGGAGAAGCTGGCAAGGGAGCTGGAAGGTATGCCCCGACTCGTCTTCTTCTTTCTTCATGTTTGTAGTATCTTCGGTGATAATCCTATTTGCCCGCAGAATATCGAAAAGAGGTGCATGCCTGATTCTGCACCCTTGACGAGAGGGTCGAGACAGCAGAGGAATTTTGTGCCAGATACCAAGAAGTTTCCAAGGCAATGGTGAAGTTTTTGAACCCTGAAGAGGTCGGTCCGCGCAGTGCAGATGATACCATCCTCCGACTGGCAGAGGGACCCGACAAGCTCCAGACCCATCTTCGGGAGATGGCAACCTTGAGTGCAAGCCAGGCCCTGGCCATTGTGAAGTCCTTGTATCCTCGGGTGGATCTCGAGGCTGTTAAGGAGGGCTTTGCTGGCACCGTCGACAATGATCAAGTTGCCGCCCTTTTCGAGGAGGTCAGGGACACATCTGCCTCTTTTGTAGAGAATTTGGACTTGAGTCTTGCATGACGCGCGCGTGAAATTTCGATTGTAATTGCTCCGCCTTATTAACTTTTGTCTTCTGGGATTAATTCCTAATCGTGGTAGCTTTGTTGTTTCCCAAGAGATCTTCGAGTTAATGCTTGCGTGCCCATTCATGCTTAGTTCAGCTTCTCATGTGAACACGGAAACGCGTCGACTTCCCGCGCTAGCATTTATTCGAAGCTATTCGCCTTTTATACTTGGGGTATATAAGGATGTCACCGCTGTGAGAGCGATCATCCTTTTCCCAATCTTCATCTGCTCGGTAGCCTTCGACCACTTCTGCAACCCCTCAATGGCTTCCTCATCTTGCTCCTCTTCACTAGCCAACGAGGTCCCGTTGTCTCCTCCATTGTCGGAGGAGTTAGTTTTTGATTTTGAAGACGAGGGGCCACCGACGCCTAACGATGAGGAGGCCTTTCTGGCCGAGCTTTGGGCCGACTATGATCTTGCATTGGCCGAGCTTGCGGAAGAAGCCACTGCCCGCGACGCCGCTGATGTCGATGCATTGATCGAGGTCGTCCCGCAGCTTGTCGAAGTGAGGGACGCCCTTATTGAAGCAGTAGGCCACGCGCGCCGCGCTTAAGTTTATTTACCTATAATATTTATACAATGTAATGATATGCTCGGAACTATTTTGGTTTTATCAAATTTTAATGTCATTTCCACTTTCTTCTCTACTGATCTTTGAGTCTGCCCGAGTGGTTTTATCCTTTTTCATTTAAGCACTCGCTGACTAGTCTAGCCCCAGGCGTTGAGTCGACTCATGGCCCTTTTCTCCCGAGCACGCATTTTGAGTGACGAGTTACGCCGTTCATGGGATCAGAGTTTCACTACTTGGAGTTAACGCACTCGAGCTTAGTCATAATCATTAGGGAAGAGAGGTAAATAAGACTTGTGAGAAGAGTTACGCATGTGCAACACTATTAGGTGTAGCCCCCGACTTACTGCTTAATTGAGCATCAATTGAGTAGCAAGTCAAGAAAAACTTTGTTCATAACAATCATAATCAATGTACAAGATTTAGGAGTAGAAGCGACGTAGCTGCTGTATGTTCCATGTATTGCTGATAATCGTGCCATCTTCGCGCTTGAGTCTGTAAGCCCTCGGGCGTGTTACTCCATCGATGATGTAAGGACCTTCCCAGCCTGGGGAAAGCTTATGCTCGCTCTTTTGGCTCCTCCTCAAGACTAGATCTCCTTTGGAGAAAGCGCGGCTTCGAACGTTTCGATCGTGATAACGACGCAGGCCCTGGAGGTACCTAGCCGACTGGATTGCAGCGATATCCCTGGCCTCCTCCAGTCGGTCGAGATCCTCCGTCCGGTTCTCCTCCGACTTGGCTTCCTTGTAGCTCTGGACCCATGGGGATCCGAACACCAGCTCGGTTGGCAGGACTGCTTCTGAGCCATATATTAGGAAAAAAGGTGACTGCCCTGTTGCCCTACTGGGGGTGGTTCTCAATCCCCAGAGAACTGAAGGCAATTCTTTTACCTATCGCGTAGCGTATGGCTTGAGACGGTTGAAGATCCTTACTTTTAGCCCTTGCAACACCATGTCGTTGGCTTGTTCAACCTGCTCATTACTCCGAAGATGAGCCACAGAAGCAAAGTAAATTTTGATGCTGAGCTCGTCGCACCAGTCTTCAAATTCTTCGCCTCTGAATTGAGTGCCATTATCAGTGATAATCCTATTTGGTACACCAAATCTTACCACAATCTCTTGGAAGAACTCCATGGCCTTCGCCGCTGTGATTGTGGCGACTAGTTTGGCCTCGATCCATTTTGTGAATTTGTCGATGGCAACGAAGAGGTGAGTGAAACCTCCTTGAGCCTTTTTTAGGGGTCCAGCCATGTCGAGCCCCCAGACTGCGAACGACCAGGTGATTGGGATAATCTGCAGCTCTTGCGCTGGCACATGTATCTACCGAGCGAAGAACTGACAACCTTCGCATGTACGAACGTTGTCTTCCACGTCTGATACGGTAGTAGGCCAGAAGAAGCCCTGACGATAAGCCATGCCTACCAAGGTGCTTGCCGCTGCATGATGTCTGCAAATTCCTGAGTGGATTTCTCTGAGATGATTTTTCCCCTCTTGCTCTGATATGCAGCGCCTCAAGACTTCAGAGGCACTCTTCCAAAAGAGTTCCTCGCCGACCACCATGTAGCTTTTTAGCCCGGTCGCGTGATCGCTCTGCTTACACCACGATCCTCGGGGAGCTCGTCTTTCAGCAGATAATTGAAGCAAGAGTTGTCGGTCGGGGTTGATGACCAAAACCGCCTCGCTGGCTTCTCTTAAGCTTGCTTTCGATTCTTGTCGTTGGCTTATCGTGGGTTTGTGAAGTTCTTCAACGAATACATACCGATCGGGCTGTCGCTCGGCGGAGCCTAATCTTGCGAGCTCAAATGCCTTTCTCATTGTCTTGGGCTTACATAGGTAAGCTCGGACCGTCGAAGTTGCCTTCCGGTTCGCGCCTTCCGCAATATGCCACCATATTGTCTTCAACGCACGACCAGTCCTTTTGCACTTGATTAATTACCAGCTGGGAATCCCCGTGAATAGTCAATCGTCAGATACCGAGCGATATGGTGATACGGAGTCCGTGGATGAGTGCCTCGTACTCGGTGATGTTATTTGATACCGGAAAGTGGATTTGGAGGACGTACTTCAGCCGATCCCTTGTCGGGGAGATGAGCACCCGCCTTGACCCGTGCCATCCGAGCATGAGGAACCATCGGCGTTACATTGTCGATGCCAGGCTCCTCGATGGTTGTGGAATTCTGCAGCTCTACCCACTCGGCGGCGAAGTCGGCGAGTACTTGGGATTTGATGGAGGTTCATGGTTTGAAATAAATCTCGAAGGCTCCGAGCTCGACTGCCCACTTTGCGATTCATCCGGTGACTTCCCAGTTGTGGAGTATGTCTCCAATTGGGAAGGAAGTAACCACCGAAATCGAATGTTCTTGAAAATAATGTTTAAGCTTGCGAGAGGTGAGCAGTAAAGCATATAATAGCTTCTGTACTTGTGGGTATCATACCTTAGACTCGTCCAGCACCTCGTTGATGAAATATACTGGGCGCTGGACCTTCTGCTGGTGTCCTACTTCTTCTCGCTCCACAACAATTGCAGCGCTGACTACATGAGTCGTCGCCACTATGTAGAGCAAAAGGGGTTCTCCGGGGTGTTGGTGAGACTAATACTGGCGGTGTGGTCAGGAATGCCTTGAGATTCTCAAAAGCTTGATGCGCCTCTGGAGTCCATTGGAAGTTGCCCTGCTTCTTCAGGATCTTGAAAAATGGCATCCCCTGGGATCCCAGGCGAGAAATAAACCTACCGAGTGCCACCATGCATCCTGTGAGTTTTTGGACGTCCTTCTAGCAAGTCGGGGGTTTCATCTTCAGGATGGCGTTGATCTTTTCTGGGTTAGCCTCGATGCCGCGACGTGACACAATAAACCTGAGTAGCTTTCTGGAAGGGACTCCGAAGACGCACTTTTCCGGGTTGAGTTTCATCTTGTAAGCCCTAAGGCTCTCAAATGTCTCGGCTAAATCAGATATGAGGTCCTCCTTTGTGCGAGTTTTGACGACGACATCATCTACATATGCTTCCACGTTGCGTCCGAGTTGAGTGTGAAAACACCACTGTATCGAGCGTTGATAGGTTGCGCCAGTGTTTTTCAACCCGAATGGCATTATGGCGTGTGAAGAAAGTGCGACGGAGTTATGAATCATATCTTGATCTGATCCTCTTCTTTCGGCTGATCTGGTGATATTAGAGTAGGCGTCTAGGAAACAAGAGCTCATAGCGGAAGTCGAGTCCACCACGATCGTCTTGGGGCAATCCGAATGGATCTTTTGGGCATGCTTTATTGAGATCAGTATAATCAACACACATGCACCAGCTTTTATTCTTTTTGCGAACAAGAACTGGGTTCGCTAACCAGTCAGGGTGATACAATTCTTTTATAAATCCTGCGGCTAAAAGCTTAGTGATCTCTTCCTTGATAGTGTCACGGCGATCTTGCGTGAACCGCCGGAGTCGTTGCTTGATGGGCTTCGCCTTCTCATCGATGTTAAGGGAGCGCTCGATCACTTCCCTCGGGACACCGGGCATATCTGATGGCTTCCAAGCAAAAATATCCCGGTTTTCCTGGAGGAAAGTGACGAGGACGTCTTCCTATTTGTGATCGAGCCCTGTCCCAATCAGGGCCATTTGGGCCGAGTTGGACGGGTCAATTACTACCTTTTTGACTTCCTCATCAGGCTTCATGCTTGACTTGGCCTGCTTCCTGGCTGAGACGTCTCCTTCGTCCTGGTGGAGTATTGCCACCAGATGGATCTTTTCTTAGTCAGCTGCTGCTTCATGCCTCTCTACCATCTCGCAGCTTTCCCTATCGCACACGAAGGACTGTTTGACATCACCACGAATTGTGATGATGCACTTTGGTCCTAGCATCTTGAGCGCAAGGTAAGTATAGTGAGGCACGGCCATGAATCTGGTGAGACCCTGTCTTCCCAAGATGGCATGGTATGCCGTCTCGAAATTCACCACCTCTAAGTTGAGATATTCTGTTTGGTAGTTGTTCTTGTTCCCGAATGTGACCGGCAAAGTGATCTTCCCGAGTGGTACCGTCGAGGTCCTAGGGATTACTCCATGGAACAGTGACAAAACACGCTTCAGCTCGGAGCGGGGAATCTTCATATCATTGAAGGTCTTGGAGAAAAGAACGTTGAGCCCACTTCCTCCGTCGACCAGCACCCTCTTGAGGCTGATGCTGCGAATAACAGGATCGAGCACCAGAGGATATCTACCTAGATAAGGGATATGGTCGGGATGATCCAAACGGTCGAACGTGATCGGGACCTCGGACCATTTCAGGTACTGGGGGATCACCGGTGTAACCGCGTTGACTTCCCGAGCGGTGAGTTTCTACTTCCGCTTGGATTCATATGCTGTCGCGCCCCCAAATATGTAGTTGAGTTCACCTTCAGTCTTCTGATATTCGCCTCCATCATCTTCTGGAGGATCTTGCTTCTTGCTCACCTCACATTTGTCCTGGCCCGCTCGCTTGTTACTTTCCTTCGCGAACCTTTTGAAAGTGAAGTAGTCCTTGGCGGTATGTTTTCCTTTAGGGTGAAAAGGACAAACTGTGTCCATTACGTTGTTGTCGACGATCGGGATCGCCAACGCGAAATGAAACGAGGGTTAGTGAGGCGGGACCCGAGCGAGCTCTCGCTCAAGCGGAGAAAAGCGTTCTGACATCTTTGGAGGTGAACAAAAGCGACAGCGTGGTCGAGATTTTTATCTTGGTTTGAGCCCGTAATCTCTCTACTCGATCGCCTTGCGGCGGTGATCTTTATTACTATCGAGTGTAGGTGTATATTCGACTCAAGCTCAACAATGGCTATATCACGATACTCAAGTTCTGTCCTGGCTACACATCGTAGCTTTATATCTCCCTTTCATCGCAGACGGGAGATATTCGGGTGATAGCCTTCATGCGTTGGTGGCAATAGCCGCCGGACTTGTTGCTGGCGCTGCTTCATCCCGCGATTCAGCGTCTTGGCAACGCTGGTCAAATGCGATCCGTCTGGGAGGACTACTGCCTGAAACGGTGACCGAGGCAGTCGTCGCGGAGCCCGCTCGGGCGCCAGCCGCGCTAAGTCAGCGCCTCGGCACACGCCCAGGTCGTGGTCAGACCTCCGAGCTTGGAGGGCCGTTGGCCGTGTCTGTTGGCGGTCAAAGGCGCCAGCCCTCGTCGGCTAGCCCGGGAAGCAGGTCGTGGCCAGAACATGGGCCAGGCCTTGAGCCTCTGAGCTGAGACCGATTTCCGGAACGCCGAGCTTGAGGTCGAGTCGGACGGAGGCATGGCAGCCGTAAGTGGCAAGCGACACCGCGCCTCTTGATCTCGGGAA
This sequence comes from Guadua angustifolia, assembly GCA_036346375.1. NCBI lineage: Eukaryota > Viridiplantae > Streptophyta > Magnoliopsida > Poales > Poaceae > Guadua > Guadua angustifolia. The sequence continues at coordinate 33,893 of JAYEVE010000910.1, forward strand.
CTCTGATGCGGATCTGAGCGGTTGGAGGACACACTATATCTCGAGCCATGACCCGGGCCTTAATGCGCTGTCGAATCAGGTAAAACCGCCTTTTGATCTCATGAACGGATCATTGTGGCCTTGACTTATAAAGTGAACCCACAGTGTGTAGTAGGGAAACTCTCGACCTGCACCCTTCTTCTAGCTTTCCTTCTGAGCAAGACTCCTCTTCCCCCTTCAACCAAATTCGGCTGCGACCCACCATGGCCAAGGCAGGGAGGAGCACTTTCGTCGGCAGCGAGGATGAAGGAGCTCGAGGCCACAGGGCTGGTTGACCCGTGGTAGTGGTTGATGGCGGTGCCAGAGTCGTGCCCTAGGAACTGACGAGATCGTACTGCCAAAACATTCACAGCTCTCTTGACTGTGGACCCGGAAAGCGAGTTAAATCGCCGGTCCTCTCATTCTTGACATCGAGCTCATCAACTTTGGTTCCAAACTCAGGTTCTCCTTCTCACCATCTTCTCCCATCTATCACGAGGGTTCCTAGGGATCGCCAGGCCCCTCGCTCTTCTTCGGTGCTTGACCTCTTAGCTCAGGGAAGGACCCAGTGGTCGGATGCCTCTACTTCCGTTGTGGGTGGGCTCAAGTGGTCCTTCCCCAAGTTTCAACCTCGGGACTCCCTCGGCCCGTGGTCAGCAGTGGTTCTACAGAGGCGAGGTCGGCCTGTTGGTGTCTGAGGCCCCATTCGGGAAGGAGACCGGGAATGAGCGACCTCGAGGTCGACGAGAATATCGCCCTCATACACTCCTAGCATGTCTTGCCCGCCTCATGAACAGCGATGCATGTGACTT
>JAYEVE010001407.1:0-33985 GCA_036346375.1 Guadua angustifolia
AATTGGAAAACATGTATAGATAATTCAAGTATTGGGTTGAGGTAAGAGGATTATAAGATGATTCATGGTGATTTAACTTGTTTGCTCACTTTGGTAAACAAAAGGTTTTCATTTTCTTTGGTTTTGGAAACTATGAAGGAATAAAAGGTATAGACTCAAAAGATTGATTGCAGAAATTGAATACACAAGGGACGTACTCAATACCACAACAAGTGCCGGGTACAATCACATAAGAAATATGTTTACGTTCAGAGCCTGATATCGAGGCAGGGGTTGTTCTAGACACTTGATGTTTTCTAGGTCTTTGAGATAGCTTGGAAATTATTGAGGTTTTCCTTGTCGAGGTGGAGCAAAATTCTTCTTGGGTAGGTGTTGGCGAGGTATTCAAGTTCTTCTCGGTTGATACAAGTGACATTACCCATTTTATTTGAAACAACAGAAAGGTTGTTTGCTAATGATATAAAATAGATGATCAGGAAGTGACTAGGATCAAAGAGTTGATCTTAAAATTAAACCTATACCCTGGTCAGGTTCAAATACATAAGTATCATACCTAGCACTACACCTGGCAGGTCATAAACTTCTTTCGCGAATTCGTGCTGTAGGTGAATGCCACGAATGATTGGATGAACATTTTGGGTTGGATTGATATATGTCTAAGGAAGTGTTTGTCTTCAAATTCTTGAGGTTGCCTTGGAGAACGTTGCGTAGCTTGTCGGGGTTGAGAATGAGGTGGAGTTTGCTTCTTGCTTAAGGCAACAGTTGGCATAATACTTATGTTTTTCATAACAAAGGCAAATAATATTGACTTTCCGATATATATATATATATATATTTTACCAGACAATTATTCATTGGTGTTATTAGAAAGATGAATAGATGACGATTGAGATTGAGGATAAAGTTGAGCAGAACTCTTCTAGGACAAGCATCTTCGTTCAATCGCCCTTTTCTTTTATCTGCTTCTTGAATGAACTGCCTTGATTTTATTTCTTCTATTCTTGGAGTTATAAACTTGACTGCTGAAATTCTTGGTATGTCTATGACTATAGGAGATATTTGTTCAGCTTGTGGACATCGTTTAGGAATTTGGTTCTTTTCATGACAGTTGAAGCATTCACGCTTTTCTCATGATGTCATGTTCAGTTATTTGTATACTTAATATTATCTTGTGAATTTCAATTTGTTGTTTCTCAGAACATTCTTTAGCCTAATGACTTTCTTTATTAGACAAGGAACATGCCATTGGAGATTACCATTTACTACTTTATTAATGAAGGTAGTTAGGATCAAGTGTTATTTCTATAATTCCTTAAGTGATATTTCTTGTGTGGCTGGTTTTCTTCCTTTTTTGATCACCAAATCTTGAGCAAAATTGTATTGGCGACTATCAGATCAAGGGCATTGAACTAGACAATAATCTTGACATTCACAAGGGTCACAAGCGATATTGCTTACAGGATATTTTCTAGGAGAATGATTTCCTTCACAGCTGGAGCAATTGATTGCACTCTCATCAACAACATGACCTATTCCTCCATAGCGAGTGCAAGCACGAACTTCAGACTGACTGGGTTGACAATACTTCAAAAAAACAATGTGTAGGTATCAAATGAGATATAGAAGTAGGTTTCTAATTTAAACCATTTCCTTTTCTGATAGAAGCTACACCAATATTAGAAATATCTTGTGCGAGTTTTTAGAACAGAAAGGTGTGCATTTGGTGATTTGTTCAATTACGGTGAGCATTTACACCATGGTTACAGATTCTATCATTTTTTTTGTGAACATTGAGAAAGTGGAGAGTTATGATGATTGCTATGTTGAAAAGGAAGTGCTCTAGCTAAATACAACGGATTTGGTTGAACTATGGTAGGATTATCGTTTCTTGGCGTTGGAGTGTCTTCTTGGGGTTTCACGAATTAGATGAGGAGTGTTAGTAGTTTACACCTAGAATCATTAGTAAGAATAAGCTAATTTAAAGAGAGATATAGAGTATGTTAAAATATTTGAAATGAATGAAAGGTTGCATCTCAACGAGTTATTTGGGAGGCCGAAGGTCAATTATAAAGGCTAATTTAATTAAATTTTTTTACTCATTACTTTAGTAGATGTATTAATGAATTGTGTCGCAGACATCACGCAACAATATTTATTAGAGTAAAGCTACTTAGATGGAATTCTGTTGGGTTACACGGCAACAATTAGTTCTTTAAAAATTTCCTTAATTAAAATTTTCTTATTAGGTAGGGTTAACACATCGTAAATTTCAACCTAGTGGTTTAACATTCACGAGAGTAACCGAAAACAATACAAAAGATTTACAACAAAATTTCAATAACACATAAACAATATGTATACATTTTGCTTAGTATGTAAGAAGGGTATCTATGGTTTTCTTCTACTTGCGAATCATATATATTTACGCATAAGAGGTTTACTATATCGCTAGAATAATATGCAGCTCGCATAATGCTAGCTTTTATTGTAGGCTATTAAACAGCGAGTTTTTTTTTCACCACTGTTGTGTTAATCTTCCAAGGCTTCTATGAAGTCGAAGAGGTTGTGATGTTCGCTATCCCCATCTTCTTGAAGTTCTTGATATAGACGTCATGATGTTGCTTGATATAGACGTCATGATGTTCTTGACTTGTTACGAATTCTTTTCAAAAGATTTGTTCGTGGTTTTCCTTTCGCATAAGCAGAATAAGGAAAGAAATACTTCTAAAAGGGATAACTTAAGAGTGGAGAAAGAAAGTTCTACACAAGGAAGCGAGTACATAAATAAGGAGACTAAATTCTATAGATTAGAAAAGAGTATATGTATAACCGATGCTACTCTCTTTATATTTCTTTTTAGAAAAATAGGACTTTCAATTCTTCCAGTTTTCATTTAAACAACCATTCGAAGCTTTCCATTCGAAGTACGAACTTTTACGGTTCTAGCTCATTTTATGGTATATAATCTAGATAAGCAATGAGGTGAGTTTTAAAACATGATTAGAAATTATTATTGGATCATTAAGTTTTAACTATCCTAAAGCAGCATAAGCTAGTTTGGTGTTGCTAATATGGTAAGATCTTAACTTGGTTTATATATGAATGGTGTGATCTCAAGCAAAGCTAAGAGTAGTAATGGAGACCGTATTATTAATCTCATTGAGGTTTTCTTTTAAGAAAGGTTGATGACCATAATGGTTGCACTGGTCAGAAGTTCTATAAAAAGAAGATAACTTTGTGAAAGTTTTATAGAGATAAGAGATAAACTATTTTATAACTTCTTAGTTATCCTATAGGTTAAATTTTCCATATTCACACATAAGGACAACTTATTGTGGAACTTTAACCAAGAGGTTAAGTTTACATAAATCGATCGACATTAGGATAAAGACCAATTTCAAGTAGCGAAACATAACGACAACGTAAATTGCTCTATATAACTAGAGCGGAATAATATGCTACGTGGGTGCTTATCTTATGGTAGGTTCTAATATATCCTAATCTTCCGCCTTTTCCTGTTGGGTGATGTTGTCTCTTCATGAAGTAAAATCTTCGTTGATTGGAATATTGCAGAGGACCGTAAACTTAGAGATGTTCCATGAGATAAGGTCAAATTTAACTTTTCAAAATAGTATTCCAAAAAGGGAAGAAATAAGATCCTAAGAGTAAGGTAAGAAGAGATAAACTATTCATTACCAGTTTGTTGATTTGATTTCAAAAATAGTTTTGAAATTCTAACGCCATTCTATCTAGGGTTGCGACCTCACGATTGATATGGCTCGATACCACCTCTGTGGGGACCCGGATTAACCAAATCCGAACCCTCCTGTGTTTCAACCGCGCTAGTCCAGGAACAGCTAGCGCACACAGCATACAGTGATGATAACACAGACATATCATAAAGTTCATAACAGTATTAAGCAAAAGAGTGTAACAACATCATCACATTATTACAAGTATGAAGCCTTACGGCTGAAGTGTAAAAGTAGCAGCGGAAATGTAGAACAAAACGAGCCAATCAGTTAGCCCACGAGCAACCGATTCAAGTGCGCTCCCTAGAAGATCGAGTCGTCCTCCTCCTCAAAGTCTCCAGCACAAATGTCGAACGGTGGAATGCCTGCTCTGATCTCCTCATCTGCTTTATGGAATAAGCAGCCCCCGCAATAAAAAGCGAGGGTGAGTATGCAACATACTCGCAAGTCTTGGAAACATAATGCAATTAACTAAATGCAAGGCTTAAACAAAGGAAGGCATAATATGGCTCATTTGCATAAAGCGAAATTTAAAGGAAATACAAGTAATAATTTCTTAAGGCAGCATTTACCAAAATGTAAATAACATAATTAAATAACTTTGAAGTATAACAATTTTCCAGGTTCCAACTACCTGGTTGGCTCTAGCCGCCAATCTAAACTTCCGGGAGCTCTAGCCGCTCGCGGATCCCCAACCACATTTTCATTTCAAACCAAATCATCATTTTTCCATTTAAAACCAAAAACCAGAAAATCTACTATGTGAAAGCGTTCCACGCTTGCCCTTGTCCGTGGGCACGGCTACTCAAGTAGTTTTTAAGACTCTGCAGAGCTGGTACACTTTACCCACACGACATGATCAACCCATTTTGCCAGGCCAGTAACACACTTCCTTTGGTGTGTCGGCAAGGAGATCATGACAAGGCCTTTACAATGCATATACCGCTACCGACTTCACCCGCTAAGGTTTCGCTCTCACAGCCCCCCCTTGCGCCTTGCAAGTGTCACCCTGACAAACTCGCACAGCCCTCTGGCGAAGTCAAATAACGATACATGCAAATTACTTAGCCAGGTCGTACCCATATAGACATGTGGTTGTACTGTATAGCATGGCCCATGGTGTCCACACGATCGGTCCTTAATTGACTAGGGCGGACAATCACATTCCAAAAATTTTGTGCATCCCGCACCCACCATTCAACCAATCCGCCCCGGTCTAAATCATTTTTCACTTTTAATTTCAAATTAATACCGGCAACACCAATTGCCATACATTTCACAATTCATTTTTGAATCAAGAATGACATCATTTCCATAATGGTAAGGTACCGACGTGATTAAGCATGGCTAAGCATTTTCTACCGTTCCCATAATACCAAAAATGATTATTATTAATAGTACTTAATTTTCCTAGGGTGTCAATGGCTGTCATAATGAATATCAATGTGGGTATAACAATGTAGCATTTATCTAAGCATTTAAAATGTCATTAAAGTACGATACGTAAATTAAATAGCATGCAATAACTTAAAAACAACATAGTATTTCATAAATTTGGGTTCAACATGGTCAAGGAGACTTGCCTTCACCCACGCCCGCTGCTGCAATCTCCTCTGGATGCTCTTCTCGCTCAACCGATGCGACGTCTACACGTGAAACACGCAAATCGAGGCAAGAAATAAATAAAACAGAAATAAATAAAATCCAAAAATTCATAAAAATGACTCCAACAGATAGATATTGATTTTATATGAATTTAGAAATTTGAATCGTTCGAATCGGAGTTCGAACGGAGGAGAACGGAGCTTCCGAAGTTTAATGGAATAGAAAATCAGAAAAAGGCTAAAGGGTGACACGTGTCGGGCTAGGATTGGCTGGGCTCGGGTTTTCGGAAAAATCACAGAGAAATCATGGAAACAAAACGCTCACTGACATGTGGGCCCTACGGGTCAGTGACTCGGTTTTCGGCTCGGGACAATGACGTGTCGCGACAACGTGGCGACACGCGAGACGCTTGGGCCGACGTGGCATGGACGTGGCATACACGTGGCATACACATGGTATACACGTGGCGGACATGGCGAGATAGGGCTGACGTGGCGCCGATGTGGCACGACGTGGCTAACACCTGGCGTGTCGTGGGCGCTGGCGACGCGGGCACCGTAGCGTGCGTGTCGGACACGCAACCGCCACGGTGGCACTAGGTCTCTGGTGGCGTGGTGGCGCTGCGTGGTCTGGCACGCGGCACCATGTGGCGGTGCGGGTGTTGACGTCTTGCGTGACACGCGATCGCCACGCGAGCACGAGGTTGTGGTGGCGCAGACGTGGCGGACACGCGTCTCTGCACCGCCGCGCCACACGGCGATTCTGGCGATAATAAGGAGTGACTAAGCGGTTGGATCGGGAAAGGTTTTACCGGGTGGCGTGGCTCGGATCTAGCCGTCCGGTGAAGATCACGGCGGCGGTTGATGGAGAAGTCCGACGGCGAGGTGGCGACACAATCCACCGGAGACGGGAAGAAGACACGGAAGCGGCGGCTGAGCGATGGATCGAGACGAAGAATTAGCAGATCTGGTAGAGCGCGAAAAGGTGGTCAGTGGTACCAAAAACACGTAGGAGACTCACCGGAGTGGACAATAGAGGCGGAAGGTCTCGCACATGACACAACTCGGCGTAGGTCGTGTGGCCCTGCAGGCGTCTCCGCCGGAGAGAAGTAGGGGAAAATGGGCGGCGCGGAGAGGGAATGCGGCGTGGGGTGCGGAGGGACTATTTATAGCCTCGGGAGGCGTGAAGCAACCTGAAATAGAGGATGCCCGTCGGCTAGGTTTTCAATGGCGCAAGCTTCGAAGCGACGTGGTAGCGTCGTGGTTCGTTGGATCGGTATCGACGGTAGAGAAAGGAAGGGTAGGGTTAGGGTTTCTTTGTGGGAGTGGGCGCGATTACTGACCGCCGCGATTGAAGATCAACGGCGGGAAGGAGATTTGGGCGGATGAACAGGGTTTCGCCCAAAGAATAAGAAACTGATTTTCGAATTAGAAAATGCCAATAAAACCGAATAAACTTCTAATAAATCCAATAAATAGCGAATAAATTCAGAAAAATTCCCAAAAATACAGAAAAATCAAATGAAGCACAAGGAACCCAATAAAAATATGAAATAATTAATTTGAGCTATAAATTAATCACATTAAATTCTTTTTGCTTTGGAAAATTCAGTTTAAGCTGGAATTAATTCAAATAAAATTTTGTTGGGTTCGGATTTTGAAATTTGACTTCCAGACATCCAAAAACGGAATGTTACACAATGCGATGACTAGAGAGCTTGCTCATTTCAAGGTAGAGGAAGGTGGCTCCCTGACAGCAGAGGTCACTGACATTGATGACGACCTGCTATTGCGTAGGCATGTGGTTGAGCTTGATAAACATGAGTGCACATGTAGGGAGTGGCAGATATCTGGGAAGCCATGTGGTCATGCATTGGCATTCCTTGGTACAAAGAGAAATGTGAGGATGGATGACTATCTCAGCCATTACTACTCGGTGAAGAACTTTAGGCTTGCATATGCTGGGATTATTCCTCCACTGACAGACAAGTCTCAGTGGGCTAATCCAGACGTGCACGGTGTCGCTATCTTGCCTCCTTTACAGAAGAGAACTTCAGGTAGACAAAGGAAATCCAGATATGTGGGATGCTTGGAGAAAGCAAAGTCTAAAGGCAAATGGCAAGTGAAGTGCAAGGGGTGTGGTGCCATGGGCCATAGGCAAACATCATCAAAATGTCCTTTGAATGGCACAAAAAAGAGGTAAAATTATGAACTAGTTGGTTGGCTATAGCTTGTATCCATATATGAACTAGTTGGTTGGTTATGCTATAGCTTGTATCCATATATGAACTAGTTGGTTGGTTATGTTATAGCTTGTCATAATTAATAACATCCACAGGATTACAACTAATTGCACCTTTTTTTTACATTTCCAGGAAGAGAGCATCCAAAAAGAAGACATCCACAGCTGCTCCAATGCCGTCCCACAATTGCTCCAATGCCATCCACAGCTTCAATGCCATCCACAGCTCAATGCAATCCTTTGCTCCAATGGCATCCTCGGCTTCAATGTCGTGGCGGCTCGAGGCAGGTCGAGGCGGTGAAGGTAGCAACAGATCACCACTCCTCCAAGGGCTCTACGACCTAGCGGCAAAGAAAGACAATGACATTGAAGAAGCTTACTCCAAAAAAGAAGAAATGAAAATTGTGCTTTGTATGGTTCCTTCTGTAAGGCTCTTAGTCATGACAATGGGTGAATTGTGGTACTGGACTAATTCTGGATGTATTCTGTAAGTATTGTGGTAGTAGATGTATTTTGGTTGTGAGAACAATGGGTGAATTCTGCTAGTGGCTGGAAATTCGGTGGACTAATTCATCATGGATAAGAATGCATTCGGATGTGTGTTTAATTGCCCGGACTTGTGCTCATATGTTTTCATTCGGTATGGCTTGTTCAGTAGCGGCGATCTTGTTCTAGTATGAAGTAGAGCATGTTGTTGTTGAATCGAAGCCAGACTTGTTCTAGTATGAAGTAGAGCATGTTGCCCGACTTGTGCTCATATGTTTATTTGGCAAGTTGTATGCTCTGTGTTGTCGTCGTTCACCATTTTAAGTGGTTAGGTGACTTTGCTTTATGAGCTATGTTTTGATAAATACTGCAAGATTTTAGCAGCTACTTTCAATGTCGATTCTTCGCTAATTTCATTCGGTTAGTCAGTTGTACTTCTTGGGAGCTAGTGGATCAATGGAATGCACCAGAAGGATTTTCAGTCAATGTTGCATCAGCTAATGCCATTCTTTGGGAAAATTTCGGCCATTTATAGTAGGTGATGGGCTATTGCTAACGGTGATCAGATTATTAAATGTGTGGTTACAGAAGATTATAAGCATTACTACTTTGGGTGCTTTCCTGTTTAACTCCTTGTCAATACGAAATACTTTCGCAACTACAAATTGCCCAAAATACACCCAGATGAAGTTTAGAGCATTAAGTAGAGCTCATACAACATAAAACAAAAGAAACAATGAGCTATGTTAGCAATATTCTATCACATAGCAAGGCAACCAACTCAAAGCAGCGATATGCCATACAATATCTGCAATATCTGTCAACATTCAAACTTGCAAAACATTACAACTTTCTACTAATCTTGTCACATAAAGATTACTACTTGCAAAATATTACAACTTGCTAGTAATACTGTCACATTAACTTAAGACCTAAGCGTAGTGAAGGTGCCCTGAACGATCGGACTCGATTGACTCGACGGAACACTCGCTAAGCGGAGAGCAATTAGGCGTTCGTAGTCCGCCGTAATCGTCATCCGGATCTCGTCCGCGCTGGATCCTCATCAACGACGGTGCTAGGTGCATTTTCAAATTCTTGCGTGTCCAAAGACATCTGTTTCAAGCTCTCCGCGATGGCCTCAACCCGCAGAAGTGCCATGTTCATGTTTATGGCCCAATGAGCATTACTGCTGCTCAAGTTGTCTTCAACCACCTTCAAGAGGTCCTCCGCCTTATCCTCCAGCATCCCTCGGAGCCTCGACATCACGTCTCGCAGGATCTGCGCCTCCATCTACAAAATCACAAATACAAATGTGGTATGATAGGAGCATTGTACTTACATGTTCAAATCTGTTAGGTACATGTGCTTGCTTACAAAAAATCTTATCGACTGAATTAATGGAAGGTCCAATATGATCAATCCTAGCCACGTGTTCTTCAATTTGACATATCAATGGGGGGACCATTGGTAGTGACTTGTTAATTCTTGATCAAAACAAATTTTCTACGAATTATTGCCTCTAGCAGCTAGTGGCTTCTGTAAACAATTTTTTTCAAAGTCTAACATTAACATGTTTCATTTATAAACAAAGTACCAAACCTTTTTCTACAAAACCTATTAGATGTTTAATACTCAATCAATTTAAACGTACAGAACATTTTACATTACTCAGAACAACTGCTCATTAGTAAGAAACACATGCAAAATTCATTCAGTGCATTGCAACACAAATTTTGGTTCTTTCTCTTCAAAACTCCTTCCAGTAAGATGCCAATGCTCGAGTTCGATGTCTTCTCCCTTAATGTTAGCTAAAATGCCATTCAAAACCCTAAATTGGCATTATTTGGGATCGAGACAAATACGGATCGTTACAAATACCCGATAGCCTCTACTCATGAGCCGGCGCTTCACCTCGACCCTTCGTCCCGCCATCATAAGGCTCACAGCAACCACAAGCTTCGGCTCGGGAGGAAAAGTACCGGGGGTGTGAGTGAGTGAGTGAGGAACCTAGAATAGCTCGGGTCGGCAGCAACTGTAAGGCGAGGATGGGCAGGGCAAAATCGAACACGACTTGGGCAAGCAGGTTGGAAAATGCGAAAGTCGAATCTGCGAGAAAAGCGAAATGGCGGATAATAAAAGAATTGGATGACACGGTGGCGAATAATTAAAGCTGCGATGAATGGGGGCCAATTCAAAAGTTGCGGCGAATTGAGCGGCAGAAATTCAATTTCCCCTCGAGGGAGAGATGGGGAGGGTTCGGCTGGCCCAAGGCCCAAGTTTGCTTGGCCCAGCTGCCCCAAGCCTATTTTATTTAAAATAAATAACATTTTCACAGCATATACTCCCAATACCTCAATCTCAACATTTCTCGCAATTCTCCAAGCAATCAAAAAAGCGGCGAACTCGACAAAACCCTAGAGGACTTTTCACAAATTTGATTGTTCTCCTCCTCATGACTCGCTCTGAAGAGTCTAATATCACGACCGGATGGCACTTGAGGTCAAATCTTGTTCAACTTCTGATCAGCTCAGATTGATCTTATGCTCTGGGTCTCGAAGATACTTTGAAGCATAGAGACATGAAAGACATTATGTACTCCAATCATTAAGTTTGGCACTAAAGTGTACTATCCCTTTTTGTTTCAAAGATACTTCTCGGGTATTACATTCACACAGCAAAAGTTTTAATTCATTCTAGAATTACTCACTACATTCATACACCACGGACCTGAAGCCCGCTCTGATACCAACTGTAACATCCCGGCGCCAAACGCACCGCGAATGCTACCCAAAAACCCATTTAAAAGAATGACACCTCTACGAGAAGACTGAAAATGAATTCAATCTTTAATCCCTTAAAGCGGCTTAAAACTAAGCCACCGAAATTTTCAAAATTTCGGCATGACCTCTCTAGAACAGAGGACATCCACTCAGCAGATAAAAGAATGATAGCAGCCATATAATATATCAACCACTCAAAATAGGAAGAAACATTCTAGCAGGTTCTTAGTTAATCAATCAAACCCCCCCAATAGAAGTTAAGAAACTCCAACACGACGAACAACATATTACAACCTCATTAATTACACCCAGAATTATTGAATTTGTTAATAAATTGTTGAAGATCGAAGTCGTGCACGTGATACTACTCCCAACCAGACAAATCAGCTTCAAGGTACCTAAAACAGGAAGCAAACAAGCGTGAGTCCAAGACTCAGCAAAGTGCAACAATAATAAAAAGGTAATGAATTCAACTGAATTACTTTTTATCTAGAATTTAATATAGCCATTACTAAATAGAAATCAACCAATAAAAGAAGCAATAACTAACTCCACTTACCACAACCACTTCGAAAACATAACTAAATCTTACCCCTGCCTCAATAAACATTTCTGGATGAGTCCACGCCTCAATCCTCAACCTGTTCTTCCCATTCTCATCAATCCCATTTATCAGTTGCAACACACAATGCAATGGAATACGTTTATGCTTTCATGCTCAAGTGCACAAAACATACAAAGGAAGAATCTCATATCCATACATCACAATCAACTCATTAAACATGATTCAATCATCGTAAATGCAATACAGATGCAAATATGCCATACAAAAGCAGAATATCATATCCATACATCACAATCAACTCATTAGACATGATTCATCATCGTAAGTGCAATACAGATGCAAATATGCCATACAAAAGTAGAATATCATATCCATACATCACAATCAACTCATTAGACATGATTCATCATCGTAAGTGCAATACAGATGCAACTATGCCATACAAAAGTAGAATATCATATCCATACATCACAATCAACTCATTAAACATGATTCCTCCTTGTCAATGCAATGCAGGTGCGAATATGCTTGCATGTTCATATGCTCATTTCATTTCACAATTCTCATGCATATGATGCATCATGCATGTCTCATTTCCTCTTTTAGCACATACCGGTATTGCCTAGCACCACCCATCGTCGTGCCCTCAAACCCAACCATCCCGTGGGCAAACCTGCCGAACAGGACTTGCCGCTACCGATGGCGGGTCCTCGCTTCTCACCGCTCCCATCCACGCCGGTGGATGGGACTCTGAGTAGGAACTCCGAGCACACCGGATTAGTCATACAAATCAGTATGACTTTCTCACCGCCACTGCTCAATGCACTTTTCATGAATGCGAGATATGCAAATGCCATTCTTAATATCATATCCAAGTTCTTAACTTCGCATTCACATTCTCAACACTCATAATCACATTCTCAACACTCATAATCACATTCTCAACATTCATATTCGTACTCACATCACCAATACCCGAGTAATTACTAATTCCATCTATCTTGATTATAAATCAAACCATTTTCGCAATCAAACTCCATACTCCGTCCTCACATACATTTATCATCAATACTTCATACAAAAATCCTAATCCTTTATCATGAATACTGAATTGAACCATCATTTTTAACTCAAAACTCATGTCTTTGATATCAATAATACCCTAATCCTACTAGTGAGCACCAACATGGAACATAAGTTACCACAACAAGTCACACGAACAAGGCACATGATTCTTCAATGTAGCACACATAGCAAACAAACAAAGATGCACATGCAAGTTTCATCCTCTAATGTCATTCATGGGTACCCACATAGCCTACCCGTACTAGTGTCGTCAATATAACCACAACAAACATTAGCGGTTCACAAATCAAATCAATCAAGACATTCAATCTTCAATTCACAAAGTTCAATAAATTGATGCACTTGCCTTCAACTTCTCGAGACGGTGTGGCGAGACGAGGTTGCCACACCCGGGGTCACACCACCTGCACATGGATATAATCTACTCAAAAACACGCCCAAAATTCAACACAAGACTCATAACTAAGTTGGCTTTGCAACCCACTCCTAAAACCGAAAACAGAAATCTGCCAACCGGGACAGCACTTGGTAAAATGGGCATAACTTTCAAACGGCTGAACGAAAATTAGCGATTTCAGGCTTCATTGAAAGGTAATTCAATTATCTACAACTTTTTCTATAGCCAACCGACCGGTAAAAGCACCGATTATTCCCAGATTTGCGACGAACAGAAAACAAACAAAATTTAACTTGTTCTGGACAGCAATCGGTAAAATAGCCATAACTTTTAAATGGCTGAACAAAACTTGATGATTTCAGTCTCTATTGAAAGGTAATTCAATTATCTACAACTTTCGTTATAGCCAAACCCGCAGGAAATGCTTGCAGGATTTTCAAAGAGCGATTCTAACAGCGGGACAGAATCTGACTTAAACAGAAATCTTCAAAACACTCTAGACTCTAAATCCCACAACTAAATACATTGCAAAACAAGAGCCCTGGCTAAGCATTTCATCAAACACCATGCATGCAAGCAATCTCACCCCCAAATTTCTAGGGTTTTACCTCCAATCTTACTCATGGAGGAAAGGGAGGTGGAGAGCAGGCAGGGAGAGGGAGAAGCTTGCTGCCGGCGGAGGGTCTCGCCGGAGGAGTCATGGGAGCTCTGCTATTCTACTTCTTGGTGCTCTTGTTGCTCTTGCCGGTGAGCAGGGGAGGAGAGGGGCAGCTGGGCGACACTGGCTGGGGGAGGAGGCGCATGGCCGGCCAGGGAGGCTGCGGCGCAAGAGGCAGGCGACACCAGGAAGATGGAACCGAGAGGGAGATTGGAGGCGCAGGAGGCAGGAGTTGGCAGAGCTCAGGAAAAAGGAGCCAGCACTTGGAGAAAAATGGCCCAGGTTTTGAGGAGAAGAACTAGTGCCAAAAAAATTGGCTAAGTGGCTAGGATTAAGGAGAGCCTTCCAAGGGCAAGAAGGTAAATGCTAAAAGCCTCTCAAAACTCCAACTGAAGCCCCTTTTTTCTCGATAAATATTTCACGGAAAAACTCAAAACCTTTAATAAACTGCGAGCGACAAAACTTTTCTCCAGAAGAAATCCTTGAATCAAGAAAATGAAGACAACTCCGGCCAAAAACTCAGAAAAACGATTTTTGCGGTATTACACTCTTCCCCCCTTTAACAGAATTCGACCTCGAATTTTGAACACCACAAGAACTCCAACAAGAACAACGGGAATCAACTGATAAAGCGAAAACATCCAAAAAAAAGAACAAGGTTGCGAACTTCCCACGCACGGGACTCCAAAACTCGAGTCACCTCTTTTCCACTTGAGAATTTACATCTCCCACACGCGAGCTTATTAGACCCGCGAGACAACCAAAATTCCCAAATTATACCACTATTTCTAACCAATTAACGCCGGATCCTCTAGGAATCAAAACCGACTTTTATCTTTTCAAGCTGGATCAAATCATTCTTTACTATTGAATTGATTAGTGCCACAGGGCAACAATCAAATTCCCTCATAACACAAAATAGAACTTGACCTTCTTTCAAACTTGTCTCATACAACGAGACAATCACTCAACGAAAAAGGTTTGCAACCGAACCATCTATTTCATTGACCCACATCGAGTCTAACCCATGAAACCGAGGGTTCCGACAACTTAAAGAGAATAACACATTGCTGATCAAATCCAATCAATCCGCCAACAAAACTGTCCCCCATGCCCAAGGGAACAACAGCATAGCCCTATCCTCCCACACAGGATCGGGACCAAGACAAGAAACACCTTTCATTAACTCCATTCTAAATCCATGTACAATCAACATTTAACTTTGATTAGGATTTTCATCAAAACCCCTCCACACTTGGTTCTCCTTCTAGGATGATCTTGCCCAAAAACTCCGGCCAAAAACTCAGGAAAACGATTTTTGCGGTATTACACTATCTAAAACTATGAAACTACCAACCATTTATCTCTTCCGATGAAAATTCCTAATTTTTTTATCGATTATTGTACATCACTCAAAGGTAGGTTCAAGCTTTGATATATACTATTACTTGAAAGGGACAATGATAGGGCCTACACTGAACATTGTTAGACTAAGATAAGACACCTATAAAAAATAGGTCCTAAAGAGGATTAAAAATGTTAGAACATATGTAAGAAGCTTCTGTAATTAAGATATTGCAATACTACATGAAAAATATTGCATTTTTCCGAAAATCTCACGATGCATTGCCAAAAAGTTTACATGCATGCTAACTTTGCACTAACAGTAATAATAACTTTTTTTTTGGTTACACACCGTTTCAAACTCACAGTGGATCGATCATGAATTCCTGATAGGTTTATTGTCTATAACTTAACATGGTAGCAAATATTTTTAGAATTAGTAGTTCCTAAAAAGATTATACACTAATTATAAGTAATTAGTACTTGTTGCAGTATACAATCGGATAGAGATAAAGTACATGTCAATCGGATAGAGGTGAAGTGTCTTGGGTGATCATCTAGATCTCTCATGTCAATTTTCCAACCTCTAACCACTGGTGCTTTCCAAATTTGGTTCTTACTACGGGGGTGTTTGGGACAGCTCCAGCTCCACCAAAATCTGTGGAGTTGGTGGAGCAGCGTATTTCTAGCTCCAGAAATTTGTGGAGTTGGAGCTGTAGGTACATTAAGAGTGTTTAGGTAGATCATCTTGTTTATATTTTAGACTAAAAATATAAATTTAATTCTCTTTATTTTAGCCTATAAGTTTCAGCTCTAAGCTGGAGCTGAGATCTGGAGCTCTCCCAAACAGGGCCTATATATTAGTATGACTAGATCAATACCCGTGCGTTGCTACGAAAAATAAAATTGGTAATGAAACATAAAGATGAAGCAATAAAAGAAAATTGTGTTACAAGATCAAACATTTATTTCTCCTAATTACAAAAGTTTTTATGGTTTTTCTTGATGCAATTAAAACCAAATATATTATTAAGTAGCAATATATATTACCAATCTCAAAAATCAATCAATCATTTTTATCTCTTTTTGCAATTTATATTACCAGATCGCGTTTCTCTTCCTCTCGCCATGCCCGTAGCGCACGCTGTGAAGTCCGCCTTCCTCGCCGCTCACTTCGTCGCGCATGCTATGGCCGTATGGTCAGTCGCCTCGGAGAAAGAGACCACCGCCGCCACCCAGCCTTTGCACCTTCGCGTCTTCTGGATCGCCACCGCCCTCGGTGCCGTGCTCTTCTCTGCTTCGGCGGTGGTCCGCTGCACCGACAGTTCGCTACTCTTCCCAGATGACCCTCTCGCCTTTGTCGGCCTACTCGTCTTCATGTCTCTGGCGTACCTAGCCATCACTGGCTTCACCAGTCATGATGCC
The DNA here is from genome assembly GCA_036346375.1 of Guadua angustifolia. NCBI lineage: Eukaryota > Viridiplantae > Streptophyta > Magnoliopsida > Poales > Poaceae > Guadua > Guadua angustifolia. Next base: position 16,340 of record JAYEVE010001407.1, read on the forward strand.
GGAGCCATGAAAGTGAACCAGAAAACACCAATGCCGAGGCGCCCTCCACGCCATGCGCGCTGATGACGTCCCACCGGTGTCGCCGGGCAACCGCGCCGAAGCGTCGTACGCTTTGTTCACGTCAAGCGGCCGCGTTGGGGTCATAGCACCCATAGGCGTCGCGCTTTGGCGTCGCCGACCGCGATTACTCACGACCACGCGCTCGGCCTCCTGCACCTCATGGCCATGTCGTCGGTCCGTCACTTATTAATCGGTTAAATCGAGTTCATTAGCGGCTGGCAAGACGATATGGGAGATCTTGAATGAATTCTCTTGATTGATTCTATGAAAATTGTACAGCATATATAGAGTACAAAAAAATTGATTGGCCGGCTATTAATTGCCAGCAATAATCAGGGATTTTGCTATAATAATCAGCCATATTTAGAGAGATATGGTGTAACGTCCCGAATTTTGGCCAGATTTTAAATTTTGGAGTTATTTGAATTTTTATGAATTAATCAACCTTTAATTGCATTTAATTGCATTTAATGGAATTTATCTAATTTTTTCTAGGATTTATTGGATTTAATTGGATTTTATTTATATCATTTTTCTTTGAGTAATTAAATACCAGAAACTATAATTATCAAAAATTAAAACTAATATTTTATTTAGGCTCAAAATGCTCTGAAATATTTTCTAGAATTTTTCTAGAATTTTTAGGGTATTTTAGTGCCCCAAATAATTATTTTGAATTCTTGGAATTATTTTTATTGCTAAAATCTGGGAAAATGGCTAGCTACTGGTGTTGGGCGGCCCAACCTTGTGCTCACCGAGAAAACCCTAATCGCTTCGCTCCCGTCGAGATCTCGATCGGACGGTACGCCATCATATCCGCTTCACCGAGCCGTGATTTAATCCCCACCGTTGGATCGTGATCGAACGGCGTGTATGACTTTACTCGATCTCGGGGACGGCTTGCTTATGCACCGCCGCCTTGCGCCGTTGGGTGCGGAGATGATGTCGAGATTTTGTGCGAGTTCAAAGCGTGTCAGCGAATGATATACTCCGTCGCACGCACAGCTTCCTTCCGCTCCATTTGCCACTTCTCTCAAGCTCTATCGTCCTCCGTAGCTCTCCCACTCGCTCACCGAAGTTCGCTAACGCCACCGCCGCGGGTTCCTTCATCTACCACCGCCGCCGTTCACTCTCCGCCGCATCCGAGGTACCCTCCGAGTTCCTCGTGTCGCGCCGTGTCCACCAAGCCACTTCTTCACGCCGGAGGAGTCCTGTAGCGCCGCCGAGCCATCGTCTTCCTCGTCTCCGGCCTTCAGGCGTCTGCTGCACCGCCGTCGACTACTCGAGCTCCAGCCACCGTTCGATTTCCATCGCACGCTCGAGGTATCGCCACGTCTCTTCCCCTGTAGCGCTAGCTCGGGTTGTTTCGGATGTTAATGACCGTTAGATTGTGATCGTAAGGTCCTCGTTGAAACCACGTAGGCTTGTGAATAGGAATTAGCTCGGTGAGCCATGACCGTTGGATTCTCATCCGAGCCGCTGCGAATGCGTCCACGTTGGGGTTAGGAATAGTGTTTTGCTTTCGGTCAACGTGGCGTAGATCTCTAATCTAACCGTCAATCTTGCGCCACGTAGGCCTTGTAGCGATGCATCGCTCGATAACGACCGACCGTTGGATCTAAATCAACGGCGGGATTAAATCGTCGCGTGGCGGGCGTGTCTCCGCAGCGTGTCGATCATTGAGTGGCCCAAGCAGCATTCACCGGGCCCACATGTCGATGGGTGAGTCACCGTTGTCTTGACGTCGGCATGGCGTCATCCGAACCCACTGTCGATGGCCGTGGGCGGCGTGGTTCGCTCTGGTGCCGACCGTGTCGCGGAGGGAAAATCAGCCGGAAAATCGGTGGAAAATAGAGAAATAATTCGGTTTATTCTTTTATTCAATTTCAGAATATTGTAAAGGCTATAACTTTTGCATTTTAACTCGGATTTGAGTGATTCCAGTGCCCAAAATTTGTAAAAATGTGAACTATTTATTAGTGATTTTTATTTAATTTTAGTAAATTGTTTGCTGTCTGTATTATATATTTATTATGTGTTTGCTTGTCTAGAGTAGACTCAGAGTCGCGGGTTTAACGTCGAGGAGAATTTGAAGACCGTCGCAGAACCTCGACCTGAACCAACTCCTCTTCGAAGGCAAGTCATGCTTTGATCATTTCGCGCCTAGTTTTAAAAGTATATTTTGATTTCCATATTGCATGCTATGTTAAGTACAACCACTATTGATTAAATTGGGAAATGGTAGTTAAAAGCCAAACTTGTTATGCCACCTTGATTATAAATGTTTATATGCCCTGAACCCTTGTCCACCCTAAGATGCTTAAATATGTTGGATGCTAATATGATGCCAACACGGGAGGCTAGACCGTGATTAGCTGCTTAGCCTGCTTGTATGCGTGGAATGACTTTCAAATATCAAATGAATATTGACTAAACAATTATGGAGCATTTTGGAGAATGCGATGATGTCATGAATTGGGCTGGGATAGTGACACGTGTGGTGCTATTCATGAACTGATGTGGAAAATGGCATGTGTTGCTTAAGTATAAAGTGGGGTGGGAAAATGATTTGAGCAGGGGCAAGTGGCAAGAAGGCTTCGTACCAGTGGGCACTGTGTGGCAATGGGATGTATGAAAAGATTGTGAAGGTGTGTGCGAGATGTATAAAATGGTTGTCTTGCCCGGGACAATTAAGGACTTAACCTTGCGAGCCTTTGAGCTGAGTTCCGTGTACAACCACTTGTCCGGAATGGGACGGACCTAGTTAAGTAGGTTTCTAATATCTTTCCTTTGATACCTCGGGGTGACAGTTACACCAAAAATGTAACCGTACGGGGGAGCGTACCTGTGCTGCGGCTTGGTACCCATCTAACGGTATGTGCCTGTTCTAAACTTTGGCTCTGTGTGAGGGAAGTGTTAGGAAGGCAATACTGGAGAGGATCACTGGCTAAGTGTTAGTCTCTGAAAGACTTTGTTACAATCAATCGCCTGTGTGGTGAACGACTGTATCCTGTGGGTAAAGTGTACAGCCTCTGCAGAGTGTGTGTGTGAATCTATTCGAATAGCCGTGTCCGCGGTATTGGACATTGCTCGGTGATTACAGTCAAGGGTTAGATTTTCAAAATGAAAATGTGGAATGGGTGGCTGTGTGCCAAAAAGCTGTGTGAATGAAATTAGGGCTGTGTGCCAAACTCTTGGAAAAGAATTGAGAAATTAATTATTAAATATTATTGATCTTACTGCTTTTAATCTAATAGGATTACCTATCAAAAGAAATGCTGCTTTATGCAAAATAACCAATTAAGCCTTTCCTTGGAATAAGCCTTGCATATAGTAATAGTCTGCATTGTGCATGACTTGTTGAGTATGTTGTATACTCACCCTTGCATCGACAAAAACCTCAGAAGAAGAAGAAGCCGTGCCAGCTTGGAATGAAGAGTTCGTCGAAGGCCAGGAGGATTAAGGGTTGAGCCGCACTCAGTAGCCTGTGGCTAGGAGTGGTTCGCTATCGTATTCGCTTCATTGAATGAACTTGATCTTGATGATATTTATCGCCTGCGTGAAATCTTGTAAGGTGACCATAAGGTCATGTAACTCGTTATTATTTATGCTTGAAGTACTTTATTATAAATTCATTGCGTATGATTGTGGTACTTCAACTTTTGTTTATCCTGTGTGTACTAAGCGTGATCCGGACTAGTACGGAATACAGAGTGTCGAATCCATGGAAATTCGGGCACGACATATGGCTGGTATAAATCAGGAAAGAATAATTAGCTATAATGACCTGCTATTATTGGGGATATATATGACCGGGAGGAAGGCCTAAGAAGAACGACGGACCACTGCCACTAACTGCAAATTTATATTAGTAGAGATGTACACTACTCTCCTGTGCTAAATTAATATCTATCCGCCTGTAGGGTCTAAGTATTCACGGCATCAACTGGCCACTGCACACTCCTCGGTACAGAATTCTAACCCTTTCATTTGTTTAATAACTTTGCCCTGATTTTTTTTCTGTGGTACATTGCAATGCACACAAACCTGTATACTGGCATTAAGCCATCATAGTATGCCATTTAATAGGGTCAGGTAACTTTTTTCTTAGATCTTACTCCCTGCGGTTTAAAAAAACTTATCGGTTTGAGATATGTACAGCAAAACTTTAGAAACTTTAGCAATTGATATCTTTTTAAATATTTAGATTGGATGTATGAAAGCTATATGCGTAGATTTGTCTCGAAACGAACTTTTGTAATATTATAATATTATTAGATTTTTTAAACATATTATAATAGAAACTAGTACGCTACTTTGATCTGTGTGCGTGATGTGCTGTAGACAAATATTGCAAGACGGATGGAGCACGTGACTAATTAGTGTTTTTTTTGGTTCGGCTAATCTCCAGTGTCATATCAATTATTCGTGACTGCATAGCTTGATCTACTGCTCATGAATGACTAGTAATACTGTAATAGTAACGCCAGATAGACTACTAATTAGCTAAATTCACCCGTATATGATATCAATAATTTGCTTAGTCCTGCGAAAAGTTTGTCTCTGATATAAAATAACTAATGGATTACTTAAAGTATGAACAATGTAGTGGATTATTCAAAGTATGAACAATGTAGAAGTGAGAGAGAATTTTTTTTCTTTCTTATTCTATTCTTTCATGCATACAACCCCCTATTTATAGGTAACATGAGAGGTTTGAACTAAATAAAGAGCTACAAGAATTGATGTTATATAGGTTTCATAATAGAATGGTAATAGCGTGGGGGTTTCTCCTTTAATGGATGCATGTGAGTTTCTCCCAAAAGGGTTATGGACATCTATTTAAAAGAATATTTTGTAACACTCCCCTTGGACGTCCATCAGACGCAAGTCAAGTCATTCCTGCATTGCTAGATAGATAAGATATCTAAAAGTTGTTGCATCCATCGCGGGAGAAAATGTTTCTTCACAATTTATACCGAGTCTTTGGGAAAAACCTTGGGCAAGTAATCATACCTTGTATCTTGTAGCTTCTCCTTTCTCATTTCTTTTTTGCACAAAGACACATTTGTAATCAATAGATTTTACACCATTGAGTGTACGAGCTACAGGCCCGAAAACTTCTCTATTTATCAGAGAATTCAATTCTACCTGAATTACGTCTTTCCATTTTAGCCAATCGTTTCTTTGTTTGCATTCCTCGATTGATTGAGGTTCTTGATCCTTATTACCGTGTATAATTTCTAGCGCTACATTATATGCAAATGCATCATTGACGTCAATATCATGGTTCAAAAGTTTTCCTGACATGACATAGTTTAGTGAGATCTCAGTTTGTGTAGAATCAGGTACTTGTGTTTCTTTTGAAATTGTATTATTAGTCATGTCATTCACTCTTCAAGAGATTTTCCATGGCCTATTATTTCCTCAACTTGACAATCTTGATATTTAGCTCCTTTTCTTCTTGAGGATTTTTATCTTTCGAGTCCAATGGTCTACCACATTTTATGGTAGGTTTTGTCTCATTGCAATAGATGGTTATCCTTTTGGGATATCAATTTTTTTAGGAGCATTAGTAGCTGGAATATGTGACTTTGTCACTCATTTCAAATTTGTAAAAGCATCAAGCAAATTATTATTTGGACTTTGTAGATGAATTATCCTTTGAACTTCATGTTCGCTTTGTTTTGTAGAGGATCAAAATGAGATAATGATAATTCATTCCAAACAATTTCCTTATTTAGCTGCTTCATTTCTCCTCCTAATGTTGGGAAATTTGATTCACCAAAATAACAGTCAGCAAATCTAGCTGTAAATACATCTCCTATTAATGGCTCAAGATATTTTATTATAGAAGGGGATTCATACCCAACATATATTCCCAACCTTCTTTGTGGTCCTATCTTCGTGTGTTTTTGTTGAGCAATTGGAACATATACTGCACGACCAAAAATTCTTAGATGGGATATGTAACACCCCGGAGCACATCACGCCACGGATGCTACCAATCCTCTAAATAACTAATGACACTCTCTGAAAAATGAAAACAACCTCTAAACTCTTAAAACGGCTTAAAAACTAAGCCAAAATTTACAAAATTTGGCATGACCTCTCTAGAAAGTAGGACATCCACTCGTGAGCAGATGAAAACGATTTGCAATTATATAATACCATTCTAGCAGGTCCTTAGTTAACCAATCGCACATCCAATAGAAATTACTAACTACTCCACGACGAACAACATATCACAACCACCATTAATACAACCAGGTTTTACAAATCGATTAAATGTTTTGATGGTGACCGAAGTCGTGCACGTGCTCTACTCCCATTCCGGCAAGTCAGCTTCAAGGTACCTAAAACAAGAAACAGCAAGCGTGAGTCCAAGACTCAGCAAAGTGCAATCAAGTATGAAAAGTAATGAATTAAATCTAGAATATAAGCGCTTTAAGACTTAAAGTAAAAGTTTCTTTAATTGATATCCGTAAATGAAAAAGCAGTTTGAATTCATATAAAACCAAACATAAGAGCACAACTACTTCATCATTTGACATAACCAATAATTAATTGAAATCATTCAGTAAAAGAAGCAGTAACTAGCCCCATTTACCACATCCAACTCAGAAACGTAACTAAAACCGTACTCATGCCTCAATAATCATTCCAGGATGAGTCCACGAGTCAATCTACAACTGTCTTTTCCATTCTCATCAATTAACATCTAACAATTGCAACACACACAATGAAATGCAATGCTTTTATGCGTTCATGCTCAAAATGCAACCTTTTAGCCTATATCGGTATAGCTGAGTGCACACCCGTCGGTGTGCACCCTCAATCCCAACCATCCCGTAGCGGGGCCTACTCTTACTGACTCGCTCCCATCCGTGGATGGGACTACGAGGTAGGACTTTTGTACTCACTACGTGTGAGTACAGAGGCCCACATCAACATGGGTCGCCTCTTCTGTAATGAATGCACATATGCAAATGATGCTTATAAACAATTCACACACGACATCATAAGTATTTGCTCTTAACCATGACTAAAAACATATCACATAAACATAGAAACAATAGGGAAATTCTTGAACACACCAAAGATTAACCGACTAGTCCATATAACAATTCTCAAGCCCATACAAGAGGTAAACCTTATTCCAATGTCTTCTGTGCAATCTGTCATGCAATGAATGCATCATGCCAATGTGCTCAAAATGGTCTCTTTCTGCTTTCATCACCATACTAAGAACCATTTCTAGATATGGTATTAAACAAAACCAAATCATTAGAATTTTCATACTCTTATTGCAAGTAAAGCAATTAACCTCCTAATCATGCTCTAGGGGTGCACTTGCCTTTACAGACGGAGAATGGAGTGGCATGCGATTGAGGCCACTCCCGACAGAAGCTTCCCTGCAAATAAACAGTACTCATCCAACTTAAATTTATGCACACTCGGTACAAGCGACAAAAGAAACAAACTCTTTTGCATTTACTCCACTCTTCCTGCCATGTTCATAAATGCTTGGCCATCAGTGCAACAGCACAAAATAAAATCAGAAGTTGAGCATTTCTAATCCCTTCCGTCCTAGAGTGTGATCAATTTGCTAGCTAGGGATCCATGCCTACAAAACAGATTCCCTCACACAAAATCACTTTGCATGAAAATAAAACTCAACCATCATCCATTAATAAGCTGCCTGCTTGCAACTGAGTTTATAAAAGTTGTAGTATGTTGTGTACTTTATCCCTCAGGCGATAAATAAAAGTCAATCATATTCATTGAAAGCATAACATCACAAAGAAACTAGAGGATCTTCTAAGAGACTAAAGACTGATCCTAGTTCATGCCTAGAAGATCCACGTCTGTTAAGTCTTGACGATCAGTAACAAACACATATAAATACCCATGTATACCAGTTGAGCAACTAGAACTATGCAAGTTGAATCAAGGCATAAATATCACTGTGAAATACATAATAACATTCTAGGCTACATATATGTGAGCACAAATCATAGAGGTCAATTTTTCAACTCATACCAATTTAATCAACAAATAGGATCCCATCCGCAACCCCATAATAACTGTAGAATGATGAGGTCGAAACGAGACATTCACGCAGGACAGCATTAGTAGGACACAAATATTCATTCGAATTTCTCTAGCACACATACAGGTATTGCACATACTGCTAGTTTTACTCTTATTGGTTAGAACATGCATCATCCATATTTTTCTAAGGACATTTAGAACCAATGCATTTGGATAGTTCTTACACTATCACTGAGAGCATCTTGCCAACCGAATTGGGTGTATACAAATGAAGAGCAGGCTAATTTACATGATAATATTCAAAGGTCGATTCCAGAACATAGTAACCTCACTAAATCCTAAATGTAGTGCTGTCATAGAGCTAAGCATTGCAGTTCAGACAACATAAGACCTTAGGATTTATAAAATCAAACAAATTTAAAATCAAGCAAGCAAGAATCATTTCATTCTCAGGAAAAAACCTAGCTAGGCATTTGATCAAACACCTGGCATGCATACTAGAAACCAAACATATCAATGGAATCTAGACTTGAGTTCTCACCACAGGAAGGGGCAAGAGGGCACTCTGACGAGGGAGGAGGGAAGGTCGCGGAAGGAGGCTAGGCGTGTCGAAACCAGCCAGGAGGGAGGCCGGCTAGCAACCTTGCCGCCTTCGCTGCTGCCGGATGCTTTCTTCTTTGCTTGTCCGGATCTTTATTCTTCTTCTTGCTTGTCAGGATCTTCTTGCGGAAGAAAAAGCAGGCGAGAGATTCACGGCCGGGAGAATGAGGCGAGGAGGAGCCAAGAGAGCAGCCGGCCAGGGAGGCTGAGGCGTAGGGAGGAGCGGTCGCCAGGGAGGAGCAAGGCTCGGCCATCAGGAGCAAGGGCGCCAGGGAGGAGCAGGACTCGGCTAGCAAACGAAAAGGGGAAAAAAATCACCAGGCAGCCCCAAGCAATGCCAGCCACACAAATAAAGAAGGAGAGATAATGTTAGGTGGGGGAGGAAAAGTCCTAAAAACCCCTCCTAAAAACAAAAGTCCAACTTTTAACCATTAGTGCGATCCAAATAATTAATTCTTGACACGAAATGACAGTTGACAAGAAAAACTAGCTTGCCGCCAAACTAAACGGCTCGAAAGATACCTCAACCGAAAAACTAGGGAAATTCCGAAACCCATATTAAAAGCTTCAAAAGCGCGACGATAAATATTTTCCCCCGAATACAAAACCTTGAATCACTAAGGTGGAATCATTACAGGCCGAAAACCCTGGCAAAGAAGATTTGCGGTATTACAGGATATGTCTGGCTTTTTTCCAAATACTAACTGTAATAGAAAAAAAGTATGATAGGTTGTTGGCCTGATGCGAATTAATGATATCGCTTGCAAAATAGCATGGCCCCAAGCTGACGTTGGGAGTTTTGATTTCATAAGTAATGGTCTTGCAATTAATTGGAGCCATTTTATAAGTAATTCTACAAGACCATTTGGTGTATGAACATGTGCTACAAGATGCTCAACATTTATTCCAATTGATATGCAATAATCGTTGAAACTTTTTGTGGTAAATTAACCAGTATTATCCAAATGTATCGATTTGATAGCATAATCTAAAAATTGTGCTTATAATTTTATTAATTGGCCTAACAATCTTGCAAATACTAGGTTGCGAATTGATAATAGAGAGACATGTGACTATCTAGTCGATGTGTCAATCAAAACCATAAAATATCTAAATGGACCACTTGCTGGATGAATAGGTCCGCATATATCTCCTTGCATGCGCTCTAGAAAATCAAGGAATTCAGCCCTAATTTTAGGTGGTGATAGTCTTACAATCAATTTTCCTTAAGAGCATGCCACACATAAGAAGTCATTAGACTAAAGAATCTTATAGTTCTTCAACGTATGTCCACACGAAGTATTTATAATTTCTCGCATCATTGTTGATCCGGGATGGCCCAACCTGTCATGCCAAACAATAAATTCGTTGTGGTTGGTAAACTTCTGTTCTACCACCATATATGATTCAATTTTATCAATCTTTGTATAGTACAAACCAAATAATAATGATGATAATTTTTCCAATACATTTTTCCTATCCGATGACATATTTGTAATGTTAAGGTATTCCTATTTTCCTCATTAATTGTCTCAATGTGATATTCATTTTAGCGGATATCTTTAAAACTCAATAGGTTTCTTTGAGACTTTGGGGAATACAAGCGCTTCTTTCACACTTATTTTTGTCCTACGGTAATAATATTATGGCCTTTGAGGTCCTCTATCAAATTTGCACTCCTAGATATGGTATTGATACTTCCATTATGCATCGTTAAATCATGAAAATACCTTTTATTCTTGAGAATAGTATGTGTTGTTGCCTTGTCTACAATACATATATCTCCACCATTACGATATTTTTCCATTCACTTCAAAAGAAATTTTAATAAGATAAATGAGCATTATAACATAAAATTCATTAACCGTGAAACATTACAGCCATAATTCAATACATAATATATTATATTTATTCTTGAACAAAAACATAACATGTTTGCATTATTAAATATGTAACATATAAAATTTATTCTTACATAAATAACAACTTAAGAAAATTATTGTTAGATAAGAATGTCAAAGACATCTAGATGAGTTGTATCATGTTGGCTGCTATCTTCTGGAGTTTTGCCAAAATATTCATTATCTCCATTACTATTGGTAAAATTGGTCTCTATCCTTTTCTCTTTCCTTTCAAGCAATTGTTGATAGAGATCCATAAGGTGCTTTGGCGTCTGGCGATTCACGCAACCAATGATTTTGCCTCCACAGAGATAGCATATATTTTTAGATTTATAGTTTTATTTTTCCCCATATCTCCCTTTTCTTGTGAAGCAACCCTCCTTTCAGTGCAGTACCAAGAAGGATGACCTATGTGCATCTGATACTAGTCCCGTGATCGGTAGCTAGTATGCACATTTACAACAATTGGAATTACAACTATACACAATATTATTAAGCGAAGCTATTGATCTGAGTAGTCTTACAATTCAAAGTATCTTTGTGGCGGAAGAAGTAAAAGTCTTGTAGTGTGCCTATCCAACCCTCGAGTGGCCCGACAAGGCATAAACCCTAGAAAAACTTGCTAAGATAATTCTCGCATCCTGTGTAAAGTAAATTTTGTCTGGCTAATCTAATTCTTTACCTAAAAATGACAAATAAGCAAGGATGAGTACTTTCAAACTCCCCAAGACTTTTGCAAAACCTATAATATATGCAGGCCATTTTAAAGGAAAGGCTTCTACGGTTAATTTGCATAAAGCCAATTTGAAAATATAAATACTAAATAGTAGATTGCAAACAGAATTTAAATAAAAGCAATTTAATATAAAATAACAGTATGTAAGTACAAATAAGAAAATTTACAAACTTGGGTGATATAACCATATCCACGAACCATTCCCTACCAACACATAGTAGAAACCAAAGTTTTGTGAAAATAGACACATCTTAGTCGTGCTGGCGCACCAAGATTCCCATGACTGTGGGAACAGCTCTTTGAAATGATTTGACCCTCTGCAGAGGTGTACAACTTTACCCACAATAAATGATCACCTCTTTGTGCAAGCTATTAGCATACTTCCTTTGGTGTGCCGGAGAGAATCATAACATAACTATTACATCACTTAGCCCTAGCTTTGCACCAGTTCGGTGACGACAAACCCATACTATGGTGGCAGAAGATAGTTGTACAATCACTGTATGACAAATGGTTAAACACCCCATTATCCCACTTCTCCCCATAGTATGGCGTACACCGTTGTATCAGCAAACGTTATTCCCAACACCTTGGTGTGGGTGCCCCTCCAAGCAATCAGTCATTGAAAGCCCGTACTACTCCAGCCTACCAATGTGCAAAGCTAGTTCTAAGTAACTTAATAGGTTAAAGTTGTCCCATATCAGCACTTGTAGTTGTACGGAAATTTTTGGGGTTAGCGAACACTGAGTTTGGTCCTTAATCTAACCCAGACGATAATCTCCCCTACACTAGATACAAGTCCATGCACCTCCGGCTATTGCCAGTAATCGCCCGCGTCAAAATCATAGTTTATTTTCATTTTTAACCAAAATACCAACAACATTAGATAGTCATATCCAACACCTTTAATTATATCCAACATTTTGTAAAGAAATTGAGTTTTTCTTAAGCACGGCTATGCATGACTACTAACAGTGAGTAATCCCAGGTTGACATTACGTATTGTCTATGTTATTCTAGGGTTATCAAGGTTCTCAAATCCATACTTATCAAGGAAGTTCTATGAGTTTACAGGTATAATTAACTACCATTGCCCACAATATAGCAAAGTTTAATGAAAATACACATGAAATAAAATATTTATAAAACATTTGTAAAACTGGGATCAACATGGTCAAAGGCGGTGCTTGCCTTGCTTGTTGATTTCAGTCGCGAAGTCAGAGTCGACCGTTGCAGATTTTGTAACGTCGGTGTCTACGCATAGTTCAATGAAAATATAGCAACAAACAACTTTTAAAAAAGGTAAAAAGAAATCAGATAGAAAGTCAAATAGAAACCTACTACATAAAGCAGGTGTAATATTGTGAAACCTCATCTCTTTCTCTTTGAATGAGTGGCTGTCATTGCTCCTCCCAACTCAGCCTCTACCGATTTTTTTTCTTCCCCAAGCAGGAGGCGCCTCGTCCATTCTCCTCTGCCATTGCATCGAGGCTGCGCACCTCTCCATCCTCCCGTGCGCTCGGCCTCTGGGCTTCGGCTCCTGCAGATCCCTTGCCTCCTGCTTGGCGCCCCAGCCAACTTCTCTGGCGAGCTCCTCCTGCGCCCACAGCTTCTCTGTCGAGCAACCCTCGGCCATAGCTGCTCCTGGCTGGCGCCTGCTGCATCTGGCAGCGCCTCCTTTGGCCGGCGCTCCACCTTGACAACGTCATGTTGGGCTCCTTGGGGTTCCCCTGGCCGGCGTCGCCCCGGTTCCTCCCTCCTGGCTCGGCGGCAGCAGTAGAGAATAACCCGGTGACAGCTCAGCGGCCAGGGCAGTAGTAGCCCTCCCCCCGAAACACCGGCACCGGCCGAAGTAGCATCGACATTGCCTCCCTCTTGTAGTGAGTACCTGGTATAATCAAATTGAGGTTTGGGTTCATTGTGCCTACCATGTGTTTGATGAATTGCTCTCAAGGGCCATGTCTCTATTTTTCCTTGTTTGATGCTATTTGGGACATGAGGATACCATATATTTGTTAATTTCTTTGAGTTGCTAAGCCGACCAACCATGGTAACAAGGGTAGATGTAAACTCTAGGCTAATATATCTTATCATCTAATCCTTGTCTGGGTGTGCATCTAGGCATCTGGATGCCACACGCCTTGGGTTTGCCATTTCGACCCAGTCTTTGTGACAACCTTTATCCATTCTTAGTGTTTTGTTGAAAGCAACTTTTATGTTCGGTGACACTTCCACTAGATCATTCACTTTTGCTAGAGTTTGTATGATATCTTGTAATTTAATTGAGTAATTATTCAAATTATTCTAGCGAAGAATAGAATTTTCTAATGTACGGTAGTATACTTGATGGATTTAGACTAATGAGCATTGCTCGGTTATCAACGTTATTTTCACTCCTAGTCCTCGGGTTTCTTCCATTTTTGCTGACTAACTACGAAGCGGTGACTTGGGTAAGAGAAATATCGTCACATTTGTTTGTGGTTAGTGGAGATGGGCATATGGTTCCCAATGTTTTGGGCTTCCTAATTCTTGGCAAAGTGTGTGTCTTTGTTTAAATTTTTCAATGTCGATCACCTAAAAGGCTTAGTCTAGTATCCATTGCCTCTACAGCTACCGCTTGTGTCATTTCCTTAAGTCGATGAAGTGACCCCATTATTGGCATTCTACAAAGCAGTTGGAGGAAAATGAGGAGCAAAGAAGCTTTATGTTTTGAACATCACATTTGTTGAACATAACCGTTAGGAGCACCAATTGTAGATTTAATTTTCCTTGTAATGTAATTTGAAAAAAATTGTTGAATAAAATTGCAAGATATCATATGCTATCCTTGATACATCAGTCAAGGGACTTGAGTTCCTATTGTAGAAGCAAACACATAATATAATTCTTTTATAGACCTATCAACAGATAGAAGCGATACTTAATTGTCATATGACCTAACATGAAAGGAATGTTGTGAAGTCATCTCATATGGTCATATTAAATTGTTGGTTTGAGATTTTTTTTGGAATATGTGGAACAAATGAAAAATTACAAACTAATTTCGACCTTGAGTTCTTTCACGAGGTTGCGTGATTAGTTTCGGTCATAGTTGTTCGAAACATGTTGTTGTTATTGGAGCTAAACTTTATAGTGTAGATTATATTTATCTCGAGTCAACCTAAAAGTGGAGCTTTACGTAGTTGTAGTTTGGGGGTGGGGCGTAGAGCATTAGTGAGCGGGTATAGTTTGTAAAGTGTTTTTGGCGGTTGTTTGGTGGAGTAGTTTGAGTGTACAAGCATCTTCCTCACGCCACTCGGCTCCTCCGTAAAAGGCAAGTACATCGAGTTGTGTGCTTAATTGAGTTGTTCATTGTTATTTAGCTGTTCATGGCTAATTTCTATTGATTTTTCATAAGTATGAGTTATATTGGTGATCGTCCCTTGAGGACATGATTAACTATTGGGTTCGAGTGGTCCCTAGTAAGCCTTAATCTGGTAAGTTTCTTTGCCTTTGTTAACATTCTTTGTGAGTAGCAGTATGGGGTATGTGGATACTAATGCTTAATTGTGCCCCATCTGGGAAATGGAATTGAGTATGTGTGCGAATAGATTAGATGGTTATGAATGTGAGAATTTGGGCTATGTTTATGTATGTGTGTGGTTATGGTTATGAATGTGAGAATTTGGGCTATGTTTATGTATGTGTGAAGTTATGGTTATGAATGTGAGAATTGGCTATGTGTATGTATGTGGTTATGGTATGTTAATGTTGGCATTGAATGAAAAGTTGCATTTCATTCATGAAAATTGCATTGTGCATTCATAATGGAAAGGACCCATTCGATCTGCGGGCCTCTGTGTTCTGCGTAGTGAACACGAAAGTCCTACCTCGTAGTCCCATTCATCGAGGTGAATGGGAGCGAGACGATAAAGTAGGCACCTTCCATCTACGGGATGGAAGGGGCGTGAGTGCACACCGACGGGTGGGCACTTTCGGCGTCTGCGATGCGTGCATGAAAATGAGCATTCATGTGCATTGCATCTTTATTAATGAGTGTTGTGGTAAACGGTGTGTCATATGGATGGTGATTATGGTAATTGAAGGTTGAGTCGTGGACTCAACCCAAAAAGAGGTGATTGAATTGAATTTGATGAATTAGTGCATTTCTTTGCCCTACAAATTATGTTGTATGAATATCGTGGAGTGAAGTCGAGTTATAAACTCTAATGCAATAGATGAAAATGGTTTGAGTTGCAATAAGGGGTAGTTGAGTCGGGAGATATTAATTATAACTTAGAGTTAAGTAATGCTTCTTTGGCGTTAAATGGGTTTATTATCAAGTTGATGGTTTGATTGCGATAATTTTCTTGTGTAGTCAAGTTATTGCTTTAAATGGGTATAAATCGTATTGTCGGACGTTGTTTCATTTGACTTCCTTGCTTTTATGGTCAAGCTTTGTTTTAGTTATAATAAAAATTGGAATTATTACTCTCATGTACTTTCTTTGAGTCATCGACTCACGCTTGTTAGTTGTGTTATTGCGGTACCTTGAAACCGGCATGCATGGGAAGTAGTAGCACAACGCGTTTGCATCAAACCACTTAATCAATTTGTAAAGCCTGGTTATATTGATTATGGTTGTAATATATAGATTAAATCGTGGTGTAGTTATTAAGTTACATTGGTTGTGTGATTGATTAACTAAGGACACCGCTAGAATGATATCATAAGCGCAATTGTTTACTGTCTTGAGTGGATGTCCTCTTGTCTAGAGAGGTCATGCGAAATTTTCTAAAATTTGGTGACTTAGTTTTTAAGTTGGTTTAGAGAGTTTCAAGTTGGTTTCAACTTTTATTAGAGGAAAAAGGTTTAGTGACTTCGTTAGTTGAGTTCTTAGGTCAATTGAACTTCTTGCGAGTTTTATTTTTCTTGGATCTTGTTGGGGTCACTTTGGCCAAGAGTGGTTCGGAGTGTTGTAGCGTCATTTAGAGCCTTTTGGTAGCATTCGCGGTGTGTTGGGTATCGGGGTGTTACAGTTGGTATCAGAGCGGGCTTTAGGTCCATGATATGTGAATTTAGCAATTTTACTCTAGAGTAAACTAAAAGTTGCTGTGTGGAACTAGAAACATGGCATAGGTATCTACTTTTAAAATTTGGCCTCAGGGCAATAACCTTAAAATTTGGAATAGCGTGGTACATTAATTTAAAACTTGACACACTCAGGTGCACAGTAGGACGGGATGGGTATCATTGCATTACGCTTAAATGTTGTATTTAAGCTTTGTTGTCGAATGCTAAATTATTGTTGCATATTGCTTTGATTATGAAAGAATTTGTTGGAATCGATGCGCCCATGTTCATGTTATTGGTGAAGCCGAAAGGTTTCGACCTTGTTCCTTTGGCCGAGTTATGGGTTTTGCTGGTGAGTGTGACTGGTTAGTACCCCTTGCTGTTTGGGAACCTCTCGTTTTTGAGTCGTCGTTTTTCGCGGAGCAGTTTGGAGGGTAAAGAGAGAAGGTTGGTTTCTTTTGCCTTCGATGTGTGGATTTAAAGATAAAAGTTTAGTGATGAACCCTTTTGGATTGCTTTTACTGTTGTGTTCGGTTTTGTTGGATTCTTGGGTTGTCCCGTGCATCTCTTTTTCTTCTGGAAATTGTAAATCTTGAGATTTGTTTAAGGAATTGTTTCCTATCGGATTTGGGAACTCGAGTCGAATTCTTTTGAGATTTTGATTGAGTTTTCTTTTTGGAAGGAAAGATGGTTTCTCTTTGTCACCCATGCTTAAGAATCGTGGATTTCCTCGAAGGTTGAGTCACGTGACACGGGGGCGTTTAAGATGTTAAGTGTATGATGGGTTGTTAGAGATTTGAGATGATGAGGGTTATTGATTACATTAGCGTGAGTTTGTTGATTATATATAGGCACCCAAATTTATTAAATAATCTGAATGACTAATTGGAATGGTAGGTGATTTTAAAGTGAAAAAGTTTATTAGAGTTATTACAATGGTGGTGAATCATGAAAATTGATTGGAAGTCACGAGATTTGTGTTCGGTAAGATTAGTATTGATCATGTTTGAGAGGGTCTAGAATCTTCTATAGATGAATTTATTACCGTAAGATGTTGATGTAAAATCGGAGTATATTAGCGTAAGGCATGAGAGTTGTTGATTTATGTTGCTTATGAGTCAATCAAATGGTGGATCGACAAAATGATTTAGTCGATGTGAAATTAAAGAATGAGTATATGGAATGGTTGTTTGAATGATGGGGTTTTGTCTTAGGAAAATGTTGAGAAGGAAAGTAAAGGAA
>JAYEVE010001402.1:0-37225 GCA_036346375.1 Guadua angustifolia
TGAAAACTATAAAACCTAAATATATAAAAATATTTGGAATAAGGTTCAGTTTTCATTCTTCTAGCATAAGGAAATGTAAATTATAACAATAATTAAATGGGTAACCTATTGCGTTAAAAGAAAAATAATGCAAAATTAACTTTAAAACATTTCTAGAGTTGCACCCTGCTAATGCCTGAAAAATGGATTAAAGATCATGTATAGCATAGTCGCAAACTTAAAATGAATCTTGGCTGACTCAATTTATCATTGTGATCATTTAGACTATTTCATCAGCAGATTAAATAACTCGTCTAAATGCCAAAACCTATAAAACCTATTTAGAAGCACTATACAAAGTTCATACTATCGTGTTCTATAAAAAGAATCATATTTCATCAAGGATCGCATATTAACCTTATTAGCTCAAAACCCTTAAGTGTTAATCTCACACTTCATATTCTTTCCGATTCCATATAACGTAAACTATATAATACCACATAAGCTTTTTAAGTGATGAATATCATGTCACGTCCAAATTCTAAAACTTATGAAATTAGCTTAGCAGTGCTCTCCAAAGTATAGACTACCCTATTATGAAGAAATAATCTTATTTTGTCAAGATTCGCATATAAATCCTATTAGCAGAATAACCTAAAGTATTATGAATTCTAAACTTTGTATTTGGAATAAAACGCTCTCGGTAATAATAAAGAAATCCGTAGATAAGACATTTGTATCACCAGAACCTTCTTAAATATCATGGAAATGATGCCTGTAGCCTAAACCAATAGATCTGACATACATGAAACTACTTCTGCACAAAATCAATCAAAGAACAACACTATTCATGCATGAACAAATTGTAATCGTTTAAGCCTTTTGGTAGCTTATATAGTATCTCGTCTAAGTGCAAATTATGTTAACTAATAGCCCAGAAATGGACCTTAGGATTTAATCTGCAATAATCGAGAAAATATTCTTATTTTATCTTGCTTTGAATCTGAATCCTAATAGAGCAAAACCCATAAGTGATTAAGGTACCCGAAATCGTATTGTGAATAATAAATCAATGAACTTTGCAACTAATGATTAAATTCTATTAATCTAACCAATTTTTGCATCTTGAATTCGTAAAATCAAATTAATAAATTCATAAAGAGCAATCCCTGTTTCTGTGAAGAGTTTTATTTGTTCTTTCTATCTATTTTCTTTTTGCCCTTATTGAAATATGTTATTTGCTATATTTCCATTGATCGACGTGTAGAACTCAACGTCTCTGATAGCATCGTCGTCTTCATCAGTCGTAGCCTCGACTTCATCGTAAGCAGTGATTAAGCAAGGCAAGCACCCCTTTGATCATATTGATCCCAATATTTATTTTCCTTTGTTTATCAAATAATTTCATGCATACGTTTACTTTATGTAAATTTGCTATTTTGTGGTATTGGTATATATACCTCTTGTCTTATAAAACCTCCTTGATATGTATGACATGTGAACCTTGATAACCATAGATTAAAGGATAGGCATTACTTAATGTCATCATGGGTATATGCGATTACATAATCATGCTTAGCCATGCTTTAGAATCAGCAATGTACATGATCAGATCAAAACTGTTTCCTGAAAACATTGGAAATAGCACTGTTAGTTGCTGGTATATTGATTAAAAACCCAAAATAAAACTATGGTTTTGACGCGGGTGATTATTGGCAATAGCCGGATGTGCAATAAGGGCCTTGCACGTAGTGTAGGGTGAAGTATCACCCGTGTCAGATTAAGGACCGAACAATGGGACGCTATAGATCCAAGAAATTCGTGCAAACCACAAGTGTTGTTATGGGCATCCTTAAACCAATTAAGTTATCTAGTTTAACTTTGCATTTTGGAAGGCCGAAGTAGTACGGGCTCTCCTTTTTAGGTTTGCTCGACGTGGTGCCCTCACCGAGGTGTTGGGAGCCACACTTTCTAATACAACGGTGTACGCCATACTATGGATATGCTTAATCAATTACTGTACAGTGAACTGTACAAACATTTACACCATAATATGGGTTTCACGTCCCGTCGCTGGTGCAAAGTTAACCTAGGTAATGTAAAGGTTTTCGTCATGAACATTCTGGCCACCGCGCTTACGCTGGGATGTAAAGCGTGTGGCAAAAAGAAAAGGTCGTGTCTTGTGGGTACAGTTGTACACCTCTGCAGAGTTTAAATCTAATCGATTAGCTGCGCCCGCGGTCATGGGCACTTGGTGAAGTCATTCCAATGTTAGATGTTTTGTTATTTTCAAAAGGGCTAGGTATCATTTGTTTTGCAACTGTTGCTTTATGTCAAAGGGCCGACATTGATGGATTTCAGGATATGGAATGTTCGTCGCTCACGTCATGGAGGACTGTGAGTGTTACTTATGCTTTACTTATTTGTTATCAATTAATCTTGCTCTTATAAATTCCATTTGCAAATAACTTGATTTACAAATTCAATTTCGCTTTATACAAATCAACTGTAGTAGCCTCCTTTGATTCAACCTGCATTTATGCATTTGCAAATACCACCTTAAGTTTTGCGGAGTACGAAAGTACTCACCCTTGCTTAATTAACATTTTTAGGTGAAGATTCAGAACAGCTCGATGAAGTTATTCGACACAGGATTCGGGAATGCTAACGAATTTTTCTAGGGATTTATGCCTCGTCAGTTGCCTGCGGGATGGATGGGCACACTACCAGGCTTTACATCTTTTACTGCTATATTCTCGGAGTTGTAAGATTCTTTGTATATTAGCTTCCGCTTAATTAATATAATGTATGGTTGTGATTCCAATTGTTGTAAATGTGCGTACTAGCTACTCATCCAGGGACTAGTACTTCAAGCACATGAGATTTCCATTTTTACATCTTTGTAAAAATGGTGGTCGTTACAGATTGACCCATCGTAGTGCAAAAGCCGGGCCATCCCAGTGAGACTGCCTGAATCTTCCATCAGAAAACAACTCACGTCACTGATATCTATCTCGATGGAAAAACAAGGAATATTAAGAAGACGACGGATAAACTGACCACAAGTAGCTCCAGGATTAAAACTCGACTGAACAACTTAAAAACTGAGTCCTGACTGCTGCCCAAAAACATGCGATTCTCTAACTTGTCTAACAGCAGTGCGTGCCTTAGAAATACTTAGAGTCTAGGGATGACTCTAGATACTCCTAAGAGCAGCAACACGTTCACGACTTATGATCTTAGTGTGCTTGAAGCAGAAATCTGCCAAATGACTAATCTTCTGATAGAAGGTGCATGCATACTTTGTCTTACTAGAGATAGAAGTAGCAACAGTAGCAACAGTAGCAACCTTCTGATCAGAGATTTTACAAATAACCCCAACAGATATAAACACAGTGGTACTCACCCTGGGAACTACCACAATCTCACCATGCGGATGATAATCAAAATAATAGTCACCATGTGGATGATCATTCTATCTTTTTCTACGGGGAACCTGAATCTGTGTAGCCAAATGTGCTTCGCAGATATTTTTTAGTATTTTGAAAAAATAAATCATTGTGATTATTTGGAAGGCATATGGCCAACCTACTCTAAATATATATCTCTATCTTTCGATCTGGTTCTCTCATAGATAACTCTAAATCACACTCTCACAAGCTACTTCTATGAGCAATCTTAAAATATTTTACTATGTTGTAAAGGATGAGCGTTTCAATTTAGATGAGACGTTTACCATAAATGTCATCTACAAAGTTCTTACATTATAAATATCTTATATACAACCAAAAATGTTTTATTTGTATTCATGTTGAACTAGACTCAACATAAAACATTTGTTTATAATCTGATTTATTTACTGACTTATTGAGATATGCTCTGTATGATGTGTGTATGAAAGAAATTGTACATTATTGTATGGCTTAAAATCCTTTTTACTTATATGCATCATCCTTTTTAGAATTCTGTCGTTGCGCACTAGCGTTCTACTAGTAAATGGTAACCAGTAAATGCTAATTAATAATTAAGTAGTGGATCGATAACGACCGGTCGCTTACATTACAAGGAGCGCTTGCGCGCTTCATTTCCTTAGGATCATCTGAGCGCACGTAGGCAGCAACAAACAACGCGCGAGCTCCCAAACCGTAGCTTATGAGTTCGGTGCACAAGCCGCACGTACTGTTCGTGCCGTTCCCGGCGCACGGCCACTTCGCGCCTCACATGCAGCTCGCGCGCATCCTCCACTCCCGCGGCTTCCACGTCACGCTCGTCCGCACTGGGCTGCACCACCGTCGCCTCCTGCAAGCCAAGGGTGCTGAGACGGCCGCGGCGCCGGGCTTCGGCGTCGAGGTCATCCCGGACGGCCTGTCGCTGGAGGCGCCGCCGCGGAAGCTGGAGGAGCTCCTCGCTGCGCTGGACAGGAACTGCCTCGAGCCGTTCAAGGAGCTGCTGCGCGCGGTGGCGGACAAGCCTGGCGTGCCGCCAGTGACCTGCGTGGTTGCGGACGCGCTGATGTCATTCGCGGCTGTGGCGGCGCGGGACGCCGGCGTCCCTGACGTGCAGTTCTTCACGGCGTCGGCATCCGGGCTGATGGGATATTTCCAGTTCGAGGTGCTGATAAAGAGGGGAATTGTGCCTCTTAAAGGTATGGTTTAAATTGCTTTCTTAATCTTGATTTATTTCTACTATAAGATTTGCTATTGGTTCTTCGAATGATTTCTTGACGCATACCGACAATTTATTGTGTCGGTCAAATAGCGTCTCTTCTGTTGCAGCAAAACATAGTCCGGTTAGGTTACAGGGTTTCTAAATTTCGTTTTCGGTTTACATCTTGTCGCCTCTAAAATCCAAAAATTCAATAAAATATCGATATTTTAGATGAAATTCAAATGAAATCTAAAAAGTAAAATTCAAATCCGGTTTTTTTACCGAGATTTTCGAGATCTCGCCAAGATCTCGGTGATTTTTAACCGAATGAAAATTAGTTCAAAATGCGTCAAAAAATTTTGAAATTTTTGTGGATGATTTTGACACATCAATAATATTCTCATAAAAATTTAGATGGTGATCAAGTCTTATGAATTTTTTAAAATTCTGACAGTGCTACTGTCTTGATAAAACGCTGACCGACAAATTTCAAAAGAATGGAAAATGGTGCGAACCACATTAGAAACTTTGAAAAAATTTCGATGGTTCTAACACATCCATAATATTTTTATAAAAACTTTAGATGATGATCAAACTTGAGGAATTTTAAAAATTTTGGCTAGTGCTACTAAAGGCTGATTAGCAAATTTCAACAAAATGAAAAATGATCCAAACTATGTTAAAAATTTAGAAAATTTTTTATGGTCCTAATGCGTCACTAATATTTTCATAAAATTTTCAGAGAATAATCAAGTTTGATGAATTTTCAAAAATTATAACGGTCCTTCTGTCTTGATAATTAAAGCATTATGGTACTACATGTATTGCTTTTCATAGATTTGATTGAGCAACTAAAACTGGTTTAAAATTTTTGAAACTTTTATATAAGGGTTTTGAGGCAGTGACTAAGCCCTTTTATTAACTTAGGAATATGACTGCAAACGAACAAATTTATAAAATTATACACTATTACTACCTTATTTATGTTCATTCTATTTTTTATTTTTAAAGATAATAAATGAAGTCAAAATATTTTTAAAAGTTTTTGTATGATACTAGACTTCTTAAGATAATACCATAAATTTTTTGTAGTATGATAAATCTTGTACAAATTTGTAAAAATCCAACAATATTTTTGTAATTTTTAAAAATGTCTTAAAAATTCAAATTTTCAACAAACTTTCAATTAAGATCATATTATTAAGGGTTATTGACCAAATTCGGACATGCAAATTCAAAATCTGGATCAAAAACCTAAGATTCGACTAAAAATAGCAAAATCTCGCCAAAATTATCAAGATTACTATAGCATTTCAAATTTTTGAATTTTTTCAATCCAGCCAGCATTTCAAAAACCATCTAGGTCCGAAACCAAGATCTCATGAAATTTAGGCATGATTTTTATCCTTGCCCAGAGTACAGATTTTGGCAGGTAATGCCCCACATGAGGGTAACATGGCCTCTAGGCCATGCTTTTTTGGGTCGGCCCATGACACGGTAGGCACTACGTGATCCACATACGCGTAAGTCGGGCCAACACGGCATGAATGATAGGGCCGTACAGGCTTCACAATCAGGTATGATAGGTGACACGACACGTCTGTATGGGCCATGCTTAAATCAACACAGCATGAAACAGGCCCGATAGGCTCAAAGCAGGCACGAGGATAGTAGGGTGCCCTGCCACAACATTGTTGCATGTTGTGGCTCATCTTACACCATTGTGGTCCTCATATGCAAAAGAAATAGGAGAAGTCCTTGACCGATCTGCATAGGATGCTCATGTCAGCCGAGGAAAGCATTAAGAAAAACTCTAGTTATGTGATGATGGCTCAAAAGACTACTAAGTTCAAGAAGAAGAAATCTTATAAGACTAGTTGTTAGGATAAGGGCATGGGTATGTCCTAAGATGAGATCTCAAGCAATAAACCTAAGCTTCTTCAGAAGAAAGAGACTGGACCTGCACCCAATGCCACTTGCTTTTACTGCAAGGGGACATGATACTAGAAGAGGAACTGTACGTAGTTCCTAGAAGACAAGAATAAAGGAAGTAAGACTTCCACTTTAGGTATTGTCATTAATGTTACTAAGATGAATATTGCTACTTCTCATATTGGTCCTTAGGTATTTGATACCAAATCGATTGCTCATATTTGCAACTCGATGCAGGGACTAATAAAAACTAGAAGTTTGGCAAGAGACGAATTAGAGCTTCATGTTGGCAATAAAGTAAGAGTTGCTACATTGGCTATTGCCATAGATCTATTATCTTTACCTTCGGGACTAGTTATAGAACTAAATAATTATTTTCAGCTTTGAGTAGAAACATTATTTCTACTTCATGATTGGGGGCAGAAGGTTATCACTTTGATATTAAGAACAATTGTTGTTCTATTTATAAAAGTGCTATGCTCTATGGTAGTTGTCTTGTGATTAACGGTTTATATATTTTGGAACTTGATCATGTGCTGATTTATAACATAAATGCTAAGAGCTTTTGGCCTAATGATTTGAACCTCGTTACATTTGGCATTGTTGTTTAGATCATATAGATGAGAAATGCATAATGAAGCTCTATAAGGATGGTCTTCCAAATTCATTTGATTCAAATAATTTGAAACGTGCGAGTCTTGTTTACTTGGCAAGATGACTAAGACACCTTTCATCGGTGTAGGCGAAAGGCTGAGTGACTTAATGGCCATTGTACATATGGATGTATGTGAAGCGATGATCATAGCAGCTAGAGGTGGTTTTTAGTATTTCATAACTTATATCGATGACTTTAGTAGATATGGTTACATCTACTTAATGAGGCACAATTCGAATCATTTGAAAAGTTCAAGGAATTTTGGAATGAGGTACAAACTCGACTTGGCAATACAATCAAAGCTTTACAGTTGGATCATGGAGGAGAATATTTGATCCAAGAATTTGTAATCATCTCAAGTGATTTGGAATTGTTCTACACTTACACCACGAAACACCTCATTGGAATGTGATATCGAACGATGGAATTGAACTTTGTTGGACATGGTTCGATCGATGATGAGCCAAAGCATCTCGGATTATATTTTCTCAAAGTATAGGGTTGTGAGACTTATGTAAAACATTTGATATCTGATAAGCTCACGCCCAAGTTACAAAAATGCTTCTTCATGGGGTATCCTAAGGAAACTAAAAGTTATTACTTTTACAAAAAATAAAGAACAAAG
Source organism: Guadua angustifolia (assembly GCA_036346375.1). NCBI lineage: Eukaryota > Viridiplantae > Streptophyta > Magnoliopsida > Poales > Poaceae > Guadua > Guadua angustifolia. The sequence goes on from JAYEVE010001402.1 coordinate 7,839, forward strand.
TGTTTGTTGCTCGTAATGATGTATTTTTGGAGAAAGAATTTCTTTCTAAAGGAGTTAGTGGGAGCACGATGTGACTCGAAGATATTTGAGAACTATTAGAAAGTGTTTCAGCATCTACTGAAACTTCACAGGCTATACAAGATGTTGTACAAGTTGTACAGGATACACCAGCCCCTCATAGGTCTGGAAGACAACGCCGAACATCTGTAATATATGGGCACGATGTTCTATCATTGGACAGTGGAGAAACATTGTCCAACGACAACGATGAGCATAAGACTTGTAAGGAAGCGATGATGGACTCGAACGCTAAGAAATTACTTGAAGCCATGAGATCCAAAATAAAATCCATGCATGACAAACAAGTTTGGAACACGATTAATCCACCTAATAGTGTAAATCCATAGAGTGCAAATGGGATTTTAAGAATAAGATAGACATGGATGAAAATGTTTACATCTATAAAGCTCGATTGGTGGCAAAGGGTTTCAAATAAATTCAAAGTGTTGCTTATGATAAAACCTTCTCACCCATCCCTATGCTTGAGTCTATCTAGATCATTCTAGCTATTGCTGCATATTTCGATTATGAGACATGGAAAATGGATGTCAAAATAGTCTTCCTTAATGGAAACCTAAGTGGGGATGTATACATGACACAACCTAAAGGCTTTGTTGATCCACCAGATGCTGAAAAGGTATGCAAACTTCAGATATCTATTTATGGATTGAAGCTAGTATCTTGGAGTTGGAACATTCATTTTGATGAGGTAGTCAAAGGGTTTGGCTTCGTCAGAAATAAAGAAGAGCATTGTGTCTATAAGAAGACCAATGGGAGCGTATTTGTGTTCTTGATCTTATATATAGATGACATATTGTTGATCAGAAATGATATTCCTATGCTAGAATCTTTAAAGTTTTTATTAAGAAAGATTATCTCTATGAAGGACTTATGAGAGGCAGTATATATCTTGGAAATTAAGATCTATAGAGATAGGTCTAAGAGACTAATTGGATTTTATACTAAGATATGTACATTGACAAGGTATTTAAGAGCTTCATACCCATGTCACATGGTATTAGCCTTAGCAAGACTTAGTGTCCTTTGACCATTGATGAGTGCAACAGGATGAGTAAAATTCCATATGTTTTGACAATTGGGTCTATAATGTACACCATGATTTCTACACGATCAAATGTGTCGTATGCTCTGAGTGTTACAAGTAAGTATCAGTGAGATCCAGGTAAAGGTCACTAGATAGCAGGTAAGAATATATACTCAAGTACTCGAGAAGAACTAAGGACGCGCTTTCTTGTTTGTGGAGGTGAGGAAAGGCTGGTTGTAAGTGGTTAAACCGATGCAAGTTTCCAAATCGATAAAGATGATTATCGTCTAATCTGGTTATGTGTTTATGCTCGAGTAGAGAGCGTGAGTCGAAGAGTTCCAAGCAGGTACAATTGCTAATTCTTCAGGAGGCCGAGTACATCATCTTTTGAATAAATATCAATTGGATTGATTAACAAGTCACGTAACTTGTTTGTGAAACTCTTTTCATATAGTGATGTTATTCAAGTTATCCTTGATCGGTTATCACAATATATGATGATTATATTTCATAGATCGAGCATATATTGATTGATGATTATGTTTCATGGGTCATAGAGATATGGAGATATCTAATCAATAATATTGACACATAATGGAGAACATACGTTAAATAGACCTATATAAGACACTACTGAGATTTGCTAAATATTGTTATGTGTTATCATTGATCTCATACATAATGTATGTATGATTCTTAGACCTAAGATCGCATTAGTTTTCTAGATGTGTAATGATTTACTTAGGGGCTGCCAAATGCTACTTTTAACCGTAGTTATAAAGATAGTTTTGAGTTTACCATGACACATGCCGAGGTATATAAATCATCAAGATGGAATTTGCCCCTCCTACATAATAGAGAGATATCTCTAAGCCCCTCGAGATAGATGGATTAAGGAAGTGTATAGCCATGTTGAATGTGATTGAGAGTCAATCCAAATAAATTAATCCACTATGGTATGAGTAAATGGATCGGATGTCATAGGATGACACAACTATTGACTTGAGTTCAATCTGATATTGTGAGGCAAAGAGAACATGACATTATTACATTATAGTAGGTTCATCTGATACTTTATGAATATTTGGGCATCGATATGTACTGTTAGGGATAGCTATTGATTATTGGTCAAAAAGATGTTTCCAAGTCATGTCCAAATATACTGAATCTACTTGGTCACACACTTAAGGGATTTAGAACTACAATCGGTTATCATAGTTTGGATTGAATCCATTTTAATGGGCAATTGAATATAGAATCGATTTGGTCCAAGGTTTGGACACCACCAAGGACAATAAAAAGGGTGTAGGGTTAGTGTTTGAGGCGGTTGTATGTAAGAGTTGTGCCACCACCGAAACCCTAGCCGTCCTCCACCATATACTATCGTGCATACGGTGCTAGCACCCGTGCTCGGCGTCCCAACTCAGATGTGTGATACCGATAGAAGCACTACTCTATTGCGGTGATGTTTGAGGATCTATTTGGACCGATTTCAAAGCCGAAAGATCAACTCATTGCTCGGCTATTGCTCAGACCGATCGCACTGTTCAACGACCATACCAAGATGTGCAACGTCAATCTGTTTTGATACCTTCTTCTGCTACACTGTGCGTCTAGTGGTAACAATCTGTAATCCATAATTATTTACTTGCGTGGCCTCTTAGAATCGGTAGAATTTTTATTTTGCACTAATATAGCTTACCATAACCCTTCGAACTACATGCCCTAGCCCTCACGTGGTTAAAAGTTCTAGAGTCCTTATCAAAAGGAAGACGGAAGCAAGTTGCACGCGATTTATCACAACCTTGCAAATCCCGAGGCCATATGTGCAACTTGCGATTGGGAAAGGAGAACCCGCGAGCATCTATTTTTTCTGCTAATCCTCCATTTTGTTTGCTAATACGCTACATTGGTAGGAAATAACTTCAAAACCGACGCTCCTTGACACCCCGCTAGACTGGTGCCCATGAAGGGCATGCGTCAAGGACATGCCGACGTTTCGCCACACGAGAGTCCACGACGTACCGGTCGATACATCCAGCTCGCAGATGGTACGCCCACGCTAGCAGGCCATAATCCTCAACACCTTCTATGACATGGCGTAGTCAAAATGGCACGACCCAGCCTATAACCCAAGCCCCACGCCTTCAAAAGGATCTAGCTCCTTGCACTCCTGTCCCGCACTTTTGCTCGCGACACTCCCTCCGCCGAGAGACACGTGCCATGGCTGGCAGCTGAAAATGCACCATGTCCCACGTAGGATGAAGGAGCTCGCAGCCACGCCGCCTGAGCAGCGATGCGGGCTGCCGGGACCAACCGCATCCGCGGCATGACTCGATGCCCAACCCGACAGTCGCCGCGACCGGAGAGCGACTCATGGCGGCTCATGGTCATGTGCGGAGATAGAGCTCATCAACGTGCCCAATTCCATCCCGCTTTCGCATCTTCTGATCTCACGGGGTTCTTGAACCTTCCAAGACCCTCCTTCTATAAGGAAAACGACAACACCTAGATAACCAATGCACCAAGACCTTCGAGATTGATTTGAGGTCGCTCAAGAGCCAGGCCGATTGTCAAGGTCGTCTATTGTATTTATAGTCTAACAATCACGCTGCGCCGATGACCAAGCCTCCCACCGAGGCTCAAGCTCGGAATCTCTCGGAAGAACCGGGTAGGCAACGCAATAGAAGAATGCCTTGGCCTCACTTCAAGAACGCGACACGCCAACCAACGAGTTTCCTACTTAACTTTAACCTCGAGCTTATCTAACAGTTCCCTAAGCATGTTACTTGCCTATTGATTACTCCAATCTTGCCATCAGGGCTAAGAACTTGAAGTTTTTGCAAGAAAATGGTTCAATGGACCTTCAGATTTTGGCTAGAACAATTCAATTGTCTTAGTTTGCTTTATCATTTATCTGCAAGAAATTCCGATCGCACTTAGCCTTTTCCGTCGGGATATCCGGCCGATTTTCGTCGATCCAAGGTCAGACTTGAGCCTAGAAGACCCAAATTAGAAATCCTACAAAGACCAAGATCTGCTAGATCAAAAAGGCCCAAGGAGCATGACATGTTCGCGGAAAAATCTTAGGATCGAGAGAGGCTCGAGTCATGACAACGATTTGCATGTTGCTTGTTGACCAGATCCGTCTTAGATTCAAACCTGTGGCATGGGAGCATTGATCGAAGAGGTTCCCACAAACGAACTCGATCACTAGGGGTGAAGGGTAAGCCTCACACGGCCAAAACAAGGCTGCATCTCAGAGGTTCGACTCAAAGGAGTCGAGCTCGAGCCAACAAAAACACTGGTAAAAATGGTTTGCAAGATCAATCATGACATTTGAACAAGAACTTTCTTGAAAGTTAAGGTAAAAGGGTTACACATAGAATTTATCGGTCAATATTCCACGAGCCAGAGATGCTCGCACAGGCATCGCTACTAGTAAGTCCTTCATTTGAACTTGAAACAACTCTATAGGGCCCTCCCTATGGGGATAACTTGTTGGTGTTGGACAGACAACACTGGCCTTGCTTAGGTCCCCAACAAGGAGCTTCCTGGTCATCTCTCGACTCACGATGTACGCAAAGAGCTTGCGTAGTGCAACCGATCGTGGGCTTGATAAGTCCACGATCTTACTTCTTCCGCTAGGTAAGGTCAAGACCGTTTTAACAAAGTCCGTGTGACCGAACAATCTTCGGTATCTAGCAGAGCACGCTTGACCATCTGGAGCTCCCAATTTCCTGCGCAACACGAGCAAGGTGTGGACCCTATTGCCCGACCGTGGTAGCAACATGACCATAAGCTGAAGTTCGTCCACCAGTCCTGCGTCGTTCGAGCTCATCGACACTCGCTTGCACGCCTTTAAAGATTTGTTCCATTGGCTCGATCCAATGCCTTCCTGGAAGTTGGGCCACCCAGGCTTAGCATTACCTTGGTGCGATGTCTTTGCATTTTCTCGACAAATTCCTTCGAAAATTTAGTTCCATTGTGAGTAATGATTCTGCTATGGAACCCCATACCGTGAAAATTCCAATCAGGGAAGAACTTGAACACACTTTCAGCCGTGATGGTCGACGGTTTCGTCGATCCATTTGGTGAAGGTATCATGATTCGATTCTACAAAAACTTTTCCCCCTGGTTGTGAGGAAGGGGCCGAGATGTCGTCCTTCAGGTCGAGAAAGGCCAGCGAGTGGGATGGTCTAGAAGCGTCTCAAGAGGTGTATGCGTCCAAGCATGAACGGCTATGACACGGACAATGTTGCACTCAAATCTCGAGTGCCATTCAGAGAACCTCATCCGAAAGTCTACCGACCATGGTCCTCGTAAGAAGAGTCCCTTACGAACTTTGTAGTGAATGTCATGTAGCGTACTTATCTCTCTGGTGGTGACACAGCATCGCAGGATGGCTTTGAAAGATTCCGACGATAAAGCTTGCCGCCCACGTAGCTATCGAGCTCAAAGGCGTAGATCCTCGCTCCTTCACTTGCTCGACGGAGCTCACCGCGCTGAAAACGGCGGATTGGCTCCGCCCATGAGAGAATACCGCCGGCGAAAGTGACCGAGGCCCTTGGTGGTGATTTAGGCGAGCTCGGGTCTCCAAGATCACATCTGGAGGGACTTCGTGCCGAACGACCCGAGCTTGGAGAGGTAGTCTCGCGCGAGTTGTCTCTTTCGCAGCACCTGCGGACTCCAAGTTTCGAACCACTTCTCCATCTTCTGCGTCGCAAGGTATTGGCTATTGAACCTTCCAAGCACCGTAGCTCCTTGTTGAACGTTGATGACGATCGAATCGCCTTGGTGACCAACGCAAACACGTTTGCATCTACTTTCAAGCGCTAGCTTCCGTTAAAGGTGCTTTCATTTGTGCATAATTTGTCGCTGAACCGGTTAACAATCCCCATTAGAAAACCTTTCCTTCGGGTGAGAATGAGGATCCCACATAGTCCGTTGAAGGACCGTGAGCAATCAAAGTACATGACCCAGTGCTTTCTTCATCGACCTCGAGCTCGAGCAGCTTCAAAACTTCCGCTCATCTCACGAGTCACCAACAACTGCGATTTGATCTCGCCGAAATTCGTGCCATAACTTGAGGTCAAGCCACAACCATGGCCCACTATGGCTCGACTTAAGACCTGGAGTTCTCGAAGATTTCGAGCGAAAGTTGCTCGATGACCACTAACGAGTCCGAAATAGTGTCGAGCTTGCACGGCCATGAGGAGGGCATAGGCAGCTTCTAGACTCGAGGGTAACGCCTTTACCATGGAGGACTGCCGACGAATAGATCGGTGCTTCACTGGCTGGCCCGCCACATGAGTCACACGACGAACTGAGCGGGCCGCGAGGTAGAGCAGCAGTTTTCACCGATCGGGGTCGAAGCAAGGGCGGGTTGACAAGTATACCTTCAATTCATCGAAGAACCGCGAGCCTCGGCGCCCACTGAAGCCCCTGCTTATGCAGGCCTTGAAAAGGGCAATCGCGCCGCCAAGCCTCAAATGAAGCGCCGAGGGCATGCGACCGTGAGGCATCAGACCTTAACGAACCTGAGGGCCATCTTTTCTATTGCTTCGATCTTCTCCGGTTCGGCCGACTCCGAGCCCCGATCATGTAGCCGAAAGACCTTCCTAGAGGCGCGCCGAACACGCACTTCTCCAGATTGTGCAGAATTTACCATCGTCGAACCGAGGCGCCTCAGACGTTTATGGTGTTACCTCTTCCGAGTGCTATCATCCGGATTTGATGTCTCATTCATTACATCAAATACATCTCCGATAATATTCACCGCTTCTTTCTCCGCTGATTTCTCCCAATCGCCATTCTTTTCCTTCTTCAAACACTACATCTCTTGACACCTGAACTTTATTTTTCACTGGATCATATGCTCTGTAGGCTTTTGATCCTGGTTCATACCCAAGGAATACCATAGGAGAGCTTCTATCTTCCAACTTCCCGAGATGTGGCTTGGTATTCTTTACATGAACAATGCATCCAAAAGTGCAAGATGATGTACCGAGGCTTTCTCTTGTACCATACTTCATATGGAGTCTTCCTTCAACACTTTTGGTTGCCGATCGGTTGAGTAAATAGACCGAGGTTGCTACAGCCTTCCCCAAAATCTTCCCGCATCTTCTTGTTCTTTAGAAGACTTCTTGCCATACTCACAATTGTTTGATTTCTTCTCTCTGCAACCCCATTCTCGAGGGTGTATGGTGCTGTTAGGAAGTGTTTCACTCGCTTCTTCACAAAGATGCTTGAAACTCATTGGATACAAATTCTCCTCCTCTCGTCTGTTTCAGTCATGCGAGTTTGCATCTACTTTCAACCTCGCTCTTGCTTTCACTAGTTTAAATGCCTTGAAAGCTTCATCTTTGTGGCATCAACACAGCCCACATAACACGTGAAAAATCATCCACCATTAAGAAGAAATACCTTTTTCCTCCCGGAGTTGCCGGAGTAATCGGCCCACAAAGATCTGCATGCACCAATTCAAGTGGTAATCGATGTTCGATATGCTATGCTTCTTGAAATGGCAATCAGGCCGCTTCCCTAAGCATGCTTCACAAACTTGCTCGACATGATCAATCTCAGCATCCTTCCACCATTCGCTTTTGACATATCCCTTAACGCTCGAAATTCAAGTGACCGAACCTTTGATGCCAAAGCCACCCTTTGAACCATGCACGGTCGAAGACTTACTAGTTGAGCATTAAGAAGGTGGAGTTTGTATAACTGCTTTGTGCTTTGACTTCCATAAGCAATCTTCTTCGCATCCAATACTCGTGAAGATACCATCTTCAATTTCAGCTTGTACCGTGCTCATCTAGCTGTCCTAGACCGATGAGATTGCTTTGAAGAAGGGAATGTAATATACCGGTCAACACTCGGTGCTCTCCTCGACAATCCTTGAAAGTGATTGTGCCTCGCCACAAATCTTGATGTCCGACCCATCTCCAAACTTCACGTAACCCCGATGATGTATCAAGGTGAGTGAATATATCTCCGCACCCGCCATATGATTGCTTGCACCGTAATCAAATACCACACTTTGCCATCTTTGCCGCTTTCCGATCCATTTGAGATACTTTTTCTTCATTAAGCATTACTTCTTCAACCGAGTGAAGTTCTTTGACGGCTCGTAACACTCGCAATCATGAGCACCGCATTATTATCTTCTTTTCTTTTGCAATGTACATTGCCTTCTCCTTCCTTGGTTTTCACATTCGAGGCAAAGTGACCATATATATTGCGCTTATAACACTTAATCTTTGTTTTGTCAAACTCCGCGATATGGTTTTTCTTCCAGAATTTTGATAAGTCCTGGTTCCCCATCTTCGATTGATTCGCCACGACCTCGCCTCGCCACGCCCAAAACCGCGACTCGCCCTCGCCACCTCTCTCTCTGAAGCCGCTTGAGGCTTCATTATCGTTTTCCTTTGATGCCTCGACTTTGATGCTAACATCAATTGACCGCTTTCTTTCTTTCGTGTCAGCCGCCTTTCGTGTTTCTTCAAACGCCTCACCGCCGACGCTTCGATACGACATCTGTAATGTCTCCCCATTGCTCAATCGCATCGGCTAATAGGCATGAACTTGTCGGAACCGAATCAACAATTTTTCCACCACGTTGATTCTGTCATCTCCGCATCGAGAGATCAATTTCGCTACCAAGGTGGTAAGTCGGCGAGAATTTGTTGATGCTTTCTTCTTCTTCCATATTCAGCCGGTTGAATTGCCTCTTCGTAACTTGTACCGCCCGCTTCACGCGATCCTCTCCAATGCGCATCTCTTTCAAGGTATTCCACGCTTTCTTGCAGCTTGGCTTCGCTATCACCATTAGCACTTCATCCGAACGGATTGAGCCAACGCGCAGAGCCCCTTGATCCATCTCTAGATCAATCACCGAGCTCCTTCAATTGCCGACCACACGCCAAGAGAACGAAAGCGAATTTTCATCTTCATTGACCACACGCCATAGTTTGTGTCGGTCAACATTGATATCGGATTGGAACGCTTGCCCTCGCCGGTCCGTTTGCTAGAGCCATGATCCTGGATCTTCAACAGCTCGATACTAAATGTTGGCGCACCTCTCTTGATCTCACGTTCTTCGAACACCTTCGAAGAACCTCCCCGCATAAAGGAAGAACGACAACACCTGCTTCGATCTTCTCCGGGTTGGGCCGACTCCCGAGCCCCGATCATGTAGCCGAAAGACCTTCCTAGAGGCGGCACGACACGCACTTCTCCAGACAGTGTAATTTACTATCGCCGAGCAAGGCGCCCCTCGGGACCTTCTTTGGGTCTTGACTGCCTGACCAGATCGACGATCCCCCTGTAGGGAGTCGGCGTAGCATCTCTTTGAGGTCGTGGTCGATTTTTATGTGGACGGGGCCTCTCCGTGCCTGGTCCCGTACTTCCATGACCTCTCGGTGTCCATCCGCGAAACAATCACAGGGTGCGACCACCATCGCTGAGCAGATCCTTTTCCGCTTCTTGGCGGCCAAGACCTTGAGTCGGTACTCTTGGCGTGGGAAGGGCCAGCTTCACCTAAGTTGATGCCAAGCTTACCTTGGTCGTAGTCGCGCTTCAGCGGACCCGCATCGTCGGCTGGTTCAGCGTATCGCTTTCCGCCATGCGAAACAACTTGCCGACGGCGAGCCTCGCTGTACTTTTCGTGTCTTGGCGGCGGCCGTCGCGACGCCCGAACTTGAAGGTTTTGATCACCGCCGTCCGAGACGCGCAGGATCAGGTTCTCGCTGCGGATGAACCGCTGCGCGAAATCGCGGAGGGTTCGTTTTTCCTCGGATCACTCGATCCAGGCCCTTCTCTCATGGCGCTCACGCGCTGACTCTGGAAGTTTGAGCAGAGCGTGCTCACGAATCTGCGCCACGAGCGGAAGGTACCGGCTTCTAGTTGAAGAGCCAAGTCCGAGCGTGCCCATCGAGCATGGTAGGAGGTAATTAGCCATCACGTACTTGTCTCCCCTATGGCCAAAATGGCGGTGGTGTAGATCGGCGGGGAACTCATCGGGGTTCTTTGTTCCATCAAACCCGCTCGATCAAGCGGGCTTGAACGAGCCGCCAACGCACCCGCCCAGGTCGCTTGGAATACGCCAGCGCAGCCATAGGCGGGCACTGAGCACGCTGAGTTATCGTCGCCAATGCTCTTCGCTTACGCGGACTCGAGGTCGTGTCTGCCTCGGCGCCCCAACCTTTGGCGAGGCGCGCTGTGGTGCCGAAGACAGAGTCACACCGGGAGATACCCTGGTGGTCTTGAACTTCTGCGGCGCCTAGGCGGAACATCCGAGGAAGGCTCCTCGGACTCCGCCGCTTGAAGGTGAGCCGATGAAGCCGGCCGTGGCCAAACCTTGTTCGAACCATGTCCACGCGGAAGCATGCGCGCGAGTCGAGGACACGTCCGGGGTTCTGACGTGAGGTGTATCTGCCGGGAGGGCGTTCGATGGTAGCGCGGCGTGTGCGATGAGTTGTCATCACTTCTCGAGAGTCAGGTCACGAAAGCAACGTCTGTGTCTTCGCGGTACAACCTCGATCGAGCGCGGGCTAAGCTCATCGGCAGAGCCGCGGTCGAAGAGTTCGACCTCACCCGGTTTGGATCGGTCATGACCCGGGCGATGGCACGGAGGCGCCTCTCGAGGGAGGGGAGCACAGGGTGGCCGGGACGAATGCACCGGCTTTTCCTGAATCCTTCTCGGCGGGCGATTTAGGGCTTGGTTGATGGTGACATGCACCATTCTGGCGAGCGTCTTCGGTGCGTGAGGTCGTGTTCACCCCGCGATACTCGCGCCCGGCTTATTCACCATGAGGATATGCCGCCCAGCCGAGGGTGAAAGCGAAAACATGGGCGTGGAGTTATCGCGCTGAGGTCGCGCGCCAAGCCCACGCTTGAGGAATGTCCTCAATCGGCAATCTGACATATGCTCCTGAAACCTTGATCTCCCTTCTGCGAGTGGTTAGGCGGTGGGCCCCAGTGGGCGCCAAATTGTCGACGATCGGGATCGCTTTGATCGCAAAAAGTGAAAAGGGGGTTGATGTGAGCGAGGGACCTGTGAAGTGCTTCGCTCAACAATAGTGCGGGCGTAGATCGGCGCGTCGTAAATCTAGCGGCGAGAGGCAATGTGTATCTTGGTTGAAGCCCCCCGAAAGTAATGTACTCTCGTCCGCCTTTCTCCGGAGGTGGAGAGATTCACTAATTGAGAGTACAAAGGGTGGATTACAGCTCGAGCTTGGGTACTCTGTTCGTGTTTACTGGTCTATGGCTAGTGCGCTCATCCCCCCGTACACATGCCTTGCGAGGCCTTATATCCTCCCTGATGTTGCCCGTAATGGTCGGGAGAGATTCCTGGGGGAGTGGCCGTGCGGCGACAAAATTAAATTTATGCTGCTCTAAATGCCGCCATATCGTCGCGCTTAGACGCTATTACCCAGGTCTTGGTAACCGCCGAGTAGGCGCACCCCTTCGAGCCAAGGTCAAGGTCGAGCGGGGACGGAATCCCCTCTTTGCTTGAGGTCGCGGCGCTACCGCCGCCGCTTAAGTCTTAGCTCAGAGCCCCTTCTTTTACTCTGCCCGAGCTAGGGACCCTTGTTGACCGTGGCATTGACTTTGTCGAGAGATTTTCGATCCTCGTCAATTTTTTTTTCCGGCGTGTTGTAAAATTTTTCCTTTCTGAATGTAACATTTTTTTTCAACGCATGCAACATTTTCCGCCGACAATGCAGTAAAATGCGCGATAAGAAATGACATGTTGCAAGCGCTGAAAAAAATATTACGCAGCGTTGGAAAAAAAATGATACAAGCGATGAACAAAAATGTTGTAAGAGACTCCCAAATTTGGATGATTTTAGTAAACAAAATATCCGGGTGATGTTTATCAAAAACCCTTTTTAATTTGTACTATTATAGCTTACCATAACCCTTCAGAACTATATGCGTCTAGCCCTACGTGGGGTTAAAAGTTCTAGAGCCCTTATCAAAAAGGAAGACGGGAAGCAAGTTGCACGCTGATTTATCACAACTGTAGCACCCGAGGCCATGTTGCAGCTGGGATTGGGAAAGGGAGAACCTGCCTTCGGAGCATCTATTTTTTCTTGCTAATCCTCCGATTTTGTTTGCTAATACTCTGTTCATTGGTAGGAAATAACTTCAAAACCGGCGGCTCCTTGACACCTCATTAGATCAAGTTGTCTTAAGATGAAGGGCATGCGGCTCAGGACATGCTTGACGTTACGCCCTACGACGCCGGCAACCTGTTGCTCGCATCCACGTCGACGGATCACAGCGACCACGCCGCCTCGAAGCTATAATCCTCAACACCTTCTACGACATGGAGAAGGACGCCGCCGCGCAGCCTTCGCCGCCTTTCCTACCGCCCATCTACACGTCGGCCCACTTCGAGCATTGTGGCGCCCCTCCGGCGATCGGCGACTTCCGCTCGACGAGGCGCAGCCGACCTTCGGCGAGAGGACACCATGTGCATGGCTTGGGTTGGGCCAGCAAGCAAAGGCTCTGTCGTGTACGTGAGCTTCGGCAGTACGCCGCCATGAGAGGCGAGCGAGATGGGGAGCTTCGCCTCCGGCCTAGCTAAAAGTCGGCTCCCGTACTGTGGGTCTGAGGTCTCGACATGGCCGGCGACGTCGAGCGTCGAGCGGACAGGCTCATCGTTGACATGGTGTGAGGAGAAGCGTCTTGGCCTACCCCTTGATTAGAGGCTTTGTAACCCTGCTTGAGTGGAACTCGATCCTAGAAACCCTTATCGTTTGGTGTCGGGTGCTGGGTGGCCGATATTATATATCCGAAAGGCAGACGACCAAGCGCCGTCGATGCCAGTGCATGTCCTGAGGAAGCGGGTTTTAGGTGCCATTTGGGCGAGTGAGTGAGATAAGCGCGCCGGTGAGGGAGATGATGGTCGGGAAGAAGGGGATGGAGGCGAGGAGAAAGCGTTGAGTGGAAAAAGGCTTCTTTGAAGGTGCTACTAAAGAAGGGGGCTCATCTTGCGTTAATATTGATAGGTCTGGTTGAGGACGTCTTTGTTGGCTGGAGTTATGATTTGATTATTCTCAAATTCTTATCATGGGTGCAAACTATGCGCCGCGATGTATGCAGTATTTGCTTTCAAAGGTGCTTGTGAGGAGTCACGAGATATACAGTTATAATTCTCGATTTCACTCTTTCTCCGATAAAAATGAAGCAATCATTAATGACTAATAGCCAATGTGATTATGCATAAATCCATCATCACAAAGTTGCATCGCAGAAAAAGCATTTTCAATTGATGCGATGCAGAGCCGTTGAACCCACTCACCCTGCATTGTCCGGGTCCTTTTCGTAATTTTAAAACTCGTTCCATCACTTTACCCGCCAAATATTCAAAAATGAGTTGAAGCATAAACAACATAGTTTGTAGAATTGTAGTTGAATAATTCAAGGGTTGCAAAGTATTCTTAATTAACATTTTGAGGAGTGAAAACCAAAGCTATGATGCAACTTTAGTACATAAGAACAACTTTCTCACGTTCACCACTCTAGCCACATGCATACACTAATACAGAGATTGTTTCATTTCGATTCTATCCTCGCCGAAGGTAGGCCCAAGCCGCGATGATAATATTATCACCGCGGTTTTAAATTCAACCGGCAAAGGATAAGATTATCCTTGCGGTTCTAACTTTTTACCCTAAGCGGTGATAAGAATAACGATATAATTTTCCGCTTCAATGGAAGACTTTATCACTTCTTGGTTTTAGATAGAGAACCGGTAGGAGGTATTCTTGCGGTTGAGCAAATATAACCAAGCGATAATAAAGTCATTTGCCACGAAGCGACATGCAATATCACTGCCGCTTTAGAGATAGAAGCACAATGATATATTCTTGCTATCGCTTTTAGAGAAAAACGGCGATGATAATATCGCACTATATATATCCTCGAGCTTCCTTCTCCAACCTTATTCGGCATAGAGAGGCTCTGTTCTTGCTCGATTAAATTGGATAGGGGTGAATTTTGCTCTCAAATTTGGTATAATTTGTTTCTAACTTTCGTGATCTAAAGTTCGTGATCTTGATGTACATTTCTTTGGTAGTTTATTTAGTTGGATATTACGTTCTATATTATTGTAGGTTGTAAGAATTATTGATTGCATAGTCAACACAATTAGAGCTCTAATCTGAAGACTAGATTTGAAATTACCAACTTTTATATGTATAGTGATTGGTGAGATTATGATGTAGGTTGAATTTAAGTATTTAGAGGACTAAATTAGTGATTGCATTTAATATGTTGATTGAATTTAAATGTGGTAGCACTTTCTAATAACCAACTATTGTTTAATCTAATTACTTAAAATTGTTTCTTTTATTTACGTGTATGTTAATTTAATACTACAGTAAGTAATGTAAATTTGCTTTGACTTTGGATTCATTATATATAACTAATAGCAATTATTTAATTGATTTTACAATCTAGATTTGGATATAGATTTATAAGTAATGAAAATTTGTAGATTAATTAGCGAAGACATAACAAATTAAATGAATAAAACAATTTGTGAGCATTTTATTGATTTCTTGAGATCTTATTTATTATAAATATTTGTAGATGGACCCAAGATGGATGTATGAAGCGGACCGTCACGATAGAGAGTATTTTAGTGGTGTGACTAGTTTTCTGCAATCCGCATTGCGGTACAAGTCAAAATAAGTCGATGGGCTATATTTGTTGTCCGTGCGCCGATTACAAGAATGAGAAGCAATTTTCTAACCTTGAGGTGATCCTTGCACACTTGCTTCAAGGCGTTTCAAGCTTGCCTATACCTGGCGGACCGAGCACGATGAAGATGAGATTATGCGCGAAGGGTATCCGATTGATGATGATGAAGACAACGACTTGACCGCGATCGTAAAAAATGTTCGCCGACACCCATGAAGACACGTTCATCGAGCAACTATGAAGATGATCTAGAAACGGATGTTGCATGATGGAGAGGAGGACCTCACGAGTGAAAGGGATTTTCGTGGTTTCAGCCGGTAGAGGATTCTACAAACACCCTTGTACCCAGGGCGGCGCGAGGAGGTCAAAAAGTTGCCGCGCTGTGTTTACTGCTGCGAAGTTGAAGGCAAGCAATGGTTGGTCCGATAAGAGTTTCACGCAGTCATAGGTTTCTTCGTGAAGATGCCCTTCGAGAGGGTAATGTGTTGCTAGCAACCCGCGCACCTGGCTAAGCGGAGTTGTTTTGCCCGCTGGGAACCGGAAGTGCTGAAAATATACGCATGTCCAAACGATTGCATATTGTATCGCAATGAGTTTGTAAATTTGGATGCATGTCCCGCTTATAAGGCATCTTCTGCATAAACGCTGCGATTTATTTACATCGAGGCGCAACGTAAGAAGAAAAGACCTCCAACCAAGGTGGTGTGGTATTTCCCTATAATCCTCGTCTGCGAAGCGTCTGTTTGTGAACAAAAGGCATGCTCAATTCTTTGCGATGGCACACGAAGAAGCGAAGAAGGATGGAATGCTTAGACACCCTCTTGACTCCATACAAAGGAGGAATATCGATAGAAAATACAAGAAACACTTTGCATATGATATGAGGAATATAAGGTTTGGACTCAAGACGGATGGGATGAATCCTTTCAAGAACATGAGTAGTCGTCATAGCACTTGGCCTGGGTGACTTTATGTATGTACAACCCTCCACGGCTTTGTATGAAGTGGAAGTACATTATGATGCCACTTCTTGATCCAAGGGCCGTAGACAACCCTGACAACGATATTGATGTGTTTCTCAAACCACTCGTTGAAGATCTTCTCGTATTGTGGAATGACGGTTGTACGGTATGGGATGAGTACAAAAGAGAGAACTTCATGTTCTGGCTGTTGTTGCTCATAACCATCAATGATTACCCTACTCTTGGCAATCTTCGGGCCGACTATAAAAGGATTCAGCGGATGCGCCCATTGCATGGGTGATACTGGTGGCCGGTGGCTGAAATCTTCGTCAAAAAATGTGTTACATGCGGCATCGTGAGATTCCTTTTCAGAGGGACCATCCGCTTCACAACAACAAAGAGAGCTTTTGGCGTAGATAAAGGAGACTGCCGTGACTCCACAACATCGTAACAGAAGAAGAGATATTTGCAACAGTAAGGATATTAAAATTATCCATGGAAAGGGAGCCTGTACATCAATCTTGAGTTCCTGGATACTGCCTCCTTTGTGGAAAAAGAGATCGATATTTTGGACCTACCTTATTGGCGGCACTGGATGTTCGATATGCTAATCGATGTCATGCATATAGAGAAGAAGCGTGTGTGATAAATTTGCTTGGTATTTTACTAGACATACAGCAAAACAAAAGATACACTCAACGCATGCTAATGGACCCTAAAGATATGAAACTCAGAAGGAGTCTGATCACTAAGACACAGGTCAAGGAAAAAAAAAGTACCTTCCCACAATTTGCTACTCTAAGCAAGAATGAGAAAATTAGCATGTGAAAGTACTTACACGAGTCAAAGTTCTACATTTGGTTATTCTCGCCAACATAAAGAGGCTAGTCTCAATGAAAGACTTGAAATTAGTTGGTATGAAGTCTCATGATTGCCGCGTGATGATGACATAGATGCTTCCTGCTGTAATCAAGTGTTCTGCCTTGAGAAAGTGCGCGTGACCCAATTATAAAGTTGTGTCTATTCTTCAACGCTGATTTACGTAGAAGGTCATTGATCTGCTGAAACTAGATAAGCTGGCAGAAAAGGCGTGATCCACACTCTATCTTGGCTTAAGATGTGCTTCCCTCCATCCTTCTTCGATATTATGGTCCATCTCATTGTTCATATTGTGAAAGAGAGATGCTTCTTGGCCCGTGTTTCTACATCGGATATACCCTTTTGAGAGGTTCATGGGGGTTGTGAAGAAATATGTTCATAATCGACATCGACACTGAGAAGGGTGCATTGCCGGGCTGGAGGAACCAAGGAGGTCATCGAGTTACTCAGATCGATTACATGAATCTCAAACCGATTGGTGTGCTCGTATTCCGACACGCAGGGAGGCTACAAGGAAAGGGACACTAGGTCAAATCGATTCCATCACGAATGATCGTGTTTCATTCACACAAGCACATTTATAGCTTACGCATCAAGCGGCCATGTAGCGGACCAGATGTCAACATGCACAAGAACATGCTACTTAAGAAAAAACCCATGTAAGTCCGAGGTTTGGATCATGAGAGCACTGAGATAACTTTTGAGATTGGTTGTTTAGACACATGCATGCATACTTGAGACAGTGTGTGCTCAATTGAGGAGGCGCTGGCTAAGGGACGGTCATATATACAATTTTGACATTTGAAGGATACTACATCAATGGATATACATTTTATACGACAAAGACAAGATAACAAGAGCACCAACCGAGCAATAATGGGTCCAGTATAGATGCCTATGATAGCAATGGCAATATCGAGACGCATTCACAGATTCATAGAAGAGATTTGGGAGCTTGACTATGGGCTTTTGAAGGTCCCCTCTTTCGGTGCCAGTGGGTCGGGCTACCTAGGGTGTGAACATCGATAAGTACTGAGATCACTCATCGTGGACTTCAAACACGCTTGACATCTGTGAGAAGAACCATTCAGATTTTTCATAATGCCGTTACATAAATTTTCTTTTGTAAGGGATCCAAATGACAAGGAACGCATACATGGTTCTTCAAGGGAAAGAAGGATTATCGGAGTTGAGAATGTAGTCGACGAGGAAGAATATAACCAATTCGAAGGAGATTCCTCTTTTCAAAGGAGAACATTGACCTAGGTTTCATGGAAGACATAGAGGAAGCATACATACATACGCATGATCATAACGAAGGCGTCGGATCGTGAACTTAGTTGTATAATTAAGGATATGCTTTATTTTGTATATGAAGGTCAAGCTTCAATATGTAATATAAATATTTTGTAATGAAGGACATACTTCAATTTGTAATGTTTGGAGTATTGATTATTATAATCATTCGTAGAAAAATTTCAGAATATTTTGATATTGTTTGATACACCTGAAAATCAATAACGGAGAAATCAATAGTCAATTAGTTAGCTTGTTAGAATTTTTACAAACCTCCTCGTGTCAAATCTCAAGCCAAACATTTTATTTAAACATCATCGACTCATCAAGATCCTCCTCAAAAAGTTTCAAAAATTTCACCACAATTTGGATGTTCAATTAAATCGAACCGCGTGTGGCTGTCCAAATATCAAAAAATCCTTTTTTTTTACCCTCCTCCTCTCTGCCATGTCCTTGACGCGCATGACAATTTACGCCACACCAGAGCCACCTAATCCTTGCCGCGGTGGCAATTTACGCCACACCAAAGATTTGGCATGCACACGAGAAGAGGGGCGAGGGACTATCACTTTGCCGGTCATTATTAACATGGCACGTATGGTAAATATGGATTAATAAGATAGCGATATAACAACAGGCACTAATACAATACATCGATGGCTTTGGTCTTTACCCTACACCGCACTAATAGTTCCACATCACCGCCGACTAGAATTAGAACAAGCAAGGATGATCAAGATATTATCGCCGGCTCATTTAAGACCCGGCACTAATAGTGACACATCAGCGCCGGGTTAAATTTCAATAAACATTGATGTTGTTATTACTTCTTCTTAGGGTCATAAATGAGCCGGTGATAATAGTCCTATCCTTCTTGCCGAGTCTAAAACAAGCCGGTAGAGATAACTTATCGATCTTCAGTGATTTTATTGAACAGTAGTAATAATCTTCCCTATATATACATCATCTCTCCTGCACTTAGACATTTCGCATCCCGCTTGTAATTCTGTCCGCAGCGCCCTAAGCTCGCGGAGAACTCCACGCCCTCGCGTCGCCGCCCCGAGCCGACTCTCCCCACGCTGGCCTCTCCCGCCGCCTTTCTCCCATAGCCTCCCCTGCGTCGCCTCCCACCGGTCCTCCCGTCACCCCTCCCGCCACGATAAGCTTGTAGATTGTGCGGTTGTTCTTGTTCCATTTTGTAGTAATTGTGTATATTATTGTTGCTCAAAGGATGATATGGGTTGTGCGGTCCCATGCACGATAAGCTTGTAGATTGTGCGGATGTTCTTGTTCCATTTTGTGCTATGTGTGTACATATTTGTTGCTCAAGGATGATATGGGTTACGTGCAGGTTCTGTATTTGATAAGCTTGTAAATTCAGTCTTTCGTTCTTGTTCCATTTTGTGCTATGAGTGTACATTGTGAGTATTTGTAAACCCTAATTTCGATTTGCTATTTAGTTGCCCATGTTGTCTCTGTGATGATTATGGGTTGCTTAATGAGAATGATGATTTGAATACATTGATCTATTGCTGATTTGAATCTTTATGCCTCTACCCTGTTAGTTTATTGTTTAAGCACTAAAATGAAAGCAATTGATTCTTAGAACTGAATGCTAGCAATCTAAAGAATCGATATGAATTTAATCTGATACTCAGAACAATTAAACAAGTAGATATCATATTAATATTACATGCTGTGCATGCTAAGGAAGGTAAGGGTTTGAGGCCTAACTTGCAAATTAATTGTTTAGCTGATTTGTGATTGGGTTGAAGGTTTCATCTTCAATCTTACCCAAAATCTGAGAGCACAACTCAAATAAAACCACATTGGTTTTGTAGACATGATTATATCAATTATGCTACGCTTGAATTGTGTAATATTCTTCATATCAAGTTAAGTGGAATAATCAATAAAATCTTGCTCTACACATAGTATTGCTTAGTATTGTCTTGTCTACTATATTTTATGTCTGTTTTTTGGATTATGTACTTACATCTTCTCCAAATTGTAATGTATATGTGACTTTTGAAGCAATTTCTATGTATCATGTATATGTGAAATGTAATGTATTTGAATTTTGAAATTTGTATGTATCATGTCAAATGTATATGTATCATGTGAATTATTGTAATTCTTGGTGAATTTCGAAGTTTCTATGTATATGTGAATTTTGAAGCAATTTCTATGTATCATGTATATGTGAAACGTAATGTATCTATGTATATGTGAATTTTGTAATTCTTGGTGAATTTCGAAGTTTCTATATATATGTGAGTTTCTACAACACGCGATGACAAAATAGTGACTTTTACTTTTATATATACAAAAGCGCTGATATTACGCCTTTATAAATGCAAAAGCGCTGATATTAGTAACTCTAACGTCACGCATAAAATGGTGATTATACCTTATAAATGCAAAAGCGTTGATATTACGCTTATAAATGCAAAACGTTGATATTAGCAATTCTAACATGACAAAATGGTGATTATACCTTATAAATGCAAAAGCGTTGATATTACGCCATATAAATGCAAAAGCGTTGATATTAGCAACTCTAATGCACGCAGCGTAACGGTCATTCATCTCATGACTTTGTTAATTTAAAATTTCGCACAAACTTCTCGCACATGGGCTCCAATCAATGAAAAGTGCTTGGGATGGTGCCGAGCCCGTGAACCAAAGTCCGGAGCAAAGCCCTAATAAGGTTCCTCAACCTAGAATAACTTGAGGCAACAAATGTACGCGAGGTAATTCTTAAATACCATTGTTGAGTAGGATGTGCTTTCCGATGAAATTCTTCACGTAGACATCGGTAGACTAATGAAGCGATACCAATCACGGGATCGGACATCGGTGATCGGAAGGCTGCATCGTGGCGAGTCCTAGCAAGATCGCATAGGTGAACGAAAAGTGGTTGTGGAGCTTAACGTGGTTGGGGAACCATTTATACCCACATCGCTGTTTGAGCTATATCGACACGAGATCACGGGGTCCTCGGTTAGAGATAATGTGCCCATCATCTATAAATCATGGACACGTCGGTAGCGATGAGCACATCGTATGTTCCGGATGACATCAAAGGAAACATTGTGGATGAGTTAATGACGAAGTTTGAGCTTCCGAAGATCGCTTGGAGCTTGCCAGAAAGCGATGCACTAACTTGTTATGGGATCGGCATGGAAGAACTGGAAGACAAAGCTGAATAAGGAGTGTGTCAAGAAGAATCAAGCGCTAGATTTTAATAGATACAGAGGTTAGAGCAATTTTGGGATGAATTAGCAAAGTTATAAAAATCGATGAAGCCTGTGCTATCGACCAGCAGTAACAAGGCTAATCAGACACAAGAACATTTACCCCCATGTGCTGAGGCCTTTGGTAGCTACGCGGAGGAAAGTACCCAAGTGGGATGCACGGGAAGAACGAGCTAACTCGTGGTGGTGTTATTACCGTGGACGTCCCGAGATGGCCCCAAGATCAAAGTATTGGTACTGCTTGCGAGGGAGTTAGTCTATCTGATGATGGTAGCTTAAGCTTCAAAAGCGAGAAAGATGCGGAAATCTCGAAGAAGATCGCGAGATGCCCACTCCCTGCTACTCGGGGCTCCTTCCGCCAAGAAGGGAGAATGACGAAATAACACGCGCTTTGGGTAATAAAGATCACCCTCATCGCACTGAGGGTTTGGCTTGGTGCCCTAGAAAGCAAAGGTTCCCAAGAGTATCTTTGAAATTTATAAGTTTACCAAAAAATTCTAGACAAGAACAGCTTGGATGAACGTGTAAGAGAAATAGAAGACCTGATGCACAGAAGAAAATTGAATTTGAAGAAAACATATACAAAGATGCAAGGAATGTTAGCAAGCGTCCTTAGCGTATGTCGATCGCATAGCGGTGGCCACCGACTCGTAGTCCCGCCGGCTCCTCATAAAAGCGACCAAGCATCTGCATGGCGCTCCCAAGAAAGGACTCACGTGCGATTTTCATGTGGACAAAATCGTAGAGCCGAATCTGTTGCAATCTACACCTGCTAATGGCGAACATTACCATTAAGGTGGTCAAGGGTGGCTTGGCCATGCAATGAGGGGCGGATGTTGCATAACCGCCATTCCTTAGGGATATGCAGAGTTTGAGTTGACAAGCAGTTGTGAGATGACACAAGCAGTGGAGGTTGAGATCCCAAGTAGGAGGGAAAAATAATCTTGGACAAAGCCAGGCAATATTCATCTAAGGGCGCAAGCGCTTATATAAAGTTTGCCTCGAGATGATGACAACAGCGATGATCTTAATAACGATGACGATGTGGACTCTCCACCCAAGAAAAGTCCTCCTCCTCCAGCGTCATCCAAGAAAGCTCCTTCTCCTGCTCCAGCGCCACAAGACATAAGCAAAGAGCACCGCGATCTCAACATTCTACACGGTCAGCGGAAAAAAGTTCCTCATCTGTGAAGCCAGCTAAAACTCTAAGCAAGAAACGAGCATATGAACTGACCGAAGAAGAAATAAGAAGGGAAGTAGGCAGCGGTGTAACAACGCACTTCAAGAAGGCGCCACCACACTAAAGTTGAAATCGAAGTCGCCAAGCAGGATTTCTTCACTGACTTAGTAATGAGTTAAGCAGATGGGATGGGCAGCTAAATCTCCTCAACTTAGCCAACGATGGACTACGATCACATCTCTAGAAAGAAATCTAAAGGAGATGATAAGCAAGCAGGATGTAAGGTAGGCCAAAGTGGTGCTAAAGGCGAGTGAACCCCTCTAAAGTGGCTATTCGTTAGCGGGGAAGCTTTTGTGGATCCAAATGAGGAGCCAAGTCGACCACCATAGCGATTCTGGCAAGCCTCACATCAATGAATGCAGGCAGTGATGTCCAAGAGACAAAAATGATGCTTTCCCCACAAATACAAAGATATGGACTTTCACAACATGGGCGGCATTTTTGGGTAGAACACATGGAACTATATCGCTTGTACCAACGAGGACGCCTGAACGTGTCCATATTAAGAATGTGGACTCTGAAAGTATCTTGTATAATTCATGCCCAGATATTTACGCACTCTTAAACTATGGGTTTGACTTCTTTTTTATGTAGAATGGAGACAATGACACTTAGAGCTTTACAAAAAATGAAAAGATAGGATTCTCGACCCGGCCTTGTCAATCGCAAACTTATTCTAGATCCAAGAGCGATAAATGATATTTAGGAGTATGTATTTTAAGTATGAATAAAGCTACAACCTAAGACTTACATGCTTTTACCCTACAACTTTCAAAGACGTTTTTTCCAATCTTCTTAAGTATTGCTAAAGCCATTTGATGCGCAACACTATGTGACGACTAATTGGCTTTCTATGATTTCACTAAATCATCCTCATCTTCATGTTAGGCGAAAGCAACATCACCATTTTGGACTCAATAAGGAAAGCGACAAGAAAGTACAAAGAATTAATAGACTTGCTAGGCGAAGTAAACTTCGGTTGTTGCATTATTGCTCCAATAATCTTCCATCCCATTGCACCTAATTAATTTTAATGACTACTCGAAACCATGAGCAGGGGTGTACACAAAATACCGCATAAGAAGAGCCAACGGTGTCGTCCATTCACGAAGAAGTTCAGTAATAAAACGCGATTTTCCGTGCAGAGACAACCCTAAGGAACAATTTATGTGGATACTATACAATGACACATATCCACGCTGCTCATCATCGACCGGTATGGACTACAACTACAATTGGTATGTCGATCATTACATGTTGACCTGTACTTTTCTTTATAAAGACGATGACACTAATTAATGCTTCAATTTCTCCCATGATAGCGTCAAAATTGGGCTGTGACAGCTCTTCGACAACGTAAATTGAGGCCCTTCGAAAGCGGCAACACGGGTTCATCGCTCAAGAAATTATCAACACGGCGGGCAAGTTTCACGAGCATATGTAAGCTTAGTGACATGTCAGCGATTGTGAATGAACAATGTAATACTTAAATATCATGATGCTTCAAAAGTGAATGAACAACGTAATAATTAAATATTATGATGCTTCAATGTATTTGAATTACACTTTAGCGATGCTTCAAGATACTATTATGCACAATGTATATAAATCTGAGTATACATCTATTGTACAATATATATATGCTACAACATATACTTGCAACAAATATATATGTAAAAGGTTTAAAAACCCATCACTTTGCGATTTTGGATATGAAAATAGGGCTGAGAGTTATCACCGCAGTTATGAGGAAAAAGGGTAGTGATACTAATTATCACAACGAATATTGATAAAAATAGGCAGTGATAGTTACTTATCAACGCTAGTTATTAGAGATGACGGCAAAGCGATAATCACTATCACTTCAGGATATTATTGAAATTAAGGCGCGATAGTTACTTTTCCTTTGGAATATAATTCGCAACCGACAGCGATAATTATTATCCACGCCGTTAAGGAGTATAAACCAAAGCGGCGATAGTGATTATCAATGCCGGCTTGATCCTGTGAGTGATAGTCGAGGACTATCACCGCCACTTAGGTAGTGCCGGGTCCACATCCCATGCTGATGCCGATGTAGACTCGACAAGAAACACGTGTCTCAGTAGTAGTGATAGAAGGCACAAACAAGAACAACATCAAAGACCAAAATCCCACCCTGAAATGGAAATTGTTAGAGATATATCCCGATGCTCTCAATCCCATCTTACCATTTGGATATCAGATTCCTTCAATTCTAATCCTAATTGGCCATATAATGTCACCCCATATACTTGTAATCTTTGAACCAAATAGTGCATTGTGTCTCGTATGGTTTTTTCTCGGAAGGGTTTTCCACGTAAAAATCTTGTCTCCCTTTTGTACGTGTACTTGATCTACAAACCCTATCAAGTGGTATCAGAGCACCCTCTACGCACCTAGGAGGTTTCTGATCTGCTACGCTGTCGATTCGTCCTCACCGCGCGGCCTACCTCGGCTTCCTTGCGACCTCCATCCGCGCGCCGTTCAGCCTCTGGCCGCTCTCAGATCGGGAACGTCGGCGCCGCGGCCACCTCCGTCTTCCCCGCACACCATCGTCCCCGGCCAATGTGGTCCATCCGCTGGCACCCGTGGCCAAGGGCCGTCTTCATCGTGCATCGCGACCGCCCGCTCGGCCGCTCGGATCTTCGCCCACATGCCGTCCCCACCGTGAATCACCTGTGACGACCTCGCCCAGTGCTTCTTCAATCGCCCACACCACGCCAGTCTTTGGCGCGCGCCGGCGCTAACCTCCTGACTGCCTCCGGATCCGTGGCCCTTCAACGCTTGGCCGTCTAACTCGGTGACATCGGCCTCCTTCGCAGTGCCCCCCATCGGTGCCTCCTCGAGTCACTTGCAGCCGATCGCTCACAGCGATTGCCTAGCCGCCTGCCACTTGGTGTGCATGTGAAGAAGAGCAAGAACACCCGAGGCATCCTTCTTTTTACTCGTGCAGCCTAAGCGCCTGTGAAGAAGTAACCAAGTCAGCCGATCCGATCAGACTTGAAACAAATCCGGTCGTTCCGATTAATCTTTTGAGTCGTCTCCCGAGACGCAAGTAGCTCTCTGTTAGCCAGTTCGAGCGATCGGCTCGCTCTAAGGGATTTCAATTCAGCTCGGTTTTTAGAAGCAATGACCCTTTTTTCAGCAGAAATTGCTATCTGCACCCAAGGTGTACCAGAACGTGCAAAAAAATTGCTACGCGCACCAGGAAGTTTTTCAGAACCTATCATATTTTTCATCTGCATTTTTATTCTCCACCATATCATCTACTAAATTTGACATTGAAAAGTTCGATGGCAAGATCAGTTTTTCAATATGGCAGGTTCAGATGAAAGCCGTTCTCACACAGGTGGGCATCAGAAAAGCACTTTCAGCAAAACCGGCAACAATGATAGATGAACAATGGGAAGAACTTGACCAGAAAGCCTTCTCCACTATACAACTTAGTTTGTCTACAGATATTCTACATGAAGTTATCCATGAAACTACCGCTGCAAAACTGTGGTAGAAATTGGAGGACTTGTATATGAAGAAAAACAAATTACACCTTAAAGAACATCTGAACACAATTCGCATAGCGAAAGGTACCTCTATTCAGTCTCATTTTAATGAGTTTAATTCACTCATAATTGATCTTGAGAAATTAGAGGTGAAAATTGATGATGAAGATAAGGCTATTCTGTTGGTCGTCTCTTTGCCTGCTACCTTTAAGCATTTTAAGGAAATTGTGCTTTATGGCAATCATGATACTCTTAGCTTTGAGAATATTAAATCAAATCTATTGTCTAAGGAGAAATTTGATATTAATTCTCATTCAAAAGTTAAGGCTGAGGGGTTAATGGTTAGAGGTAGAACTCCATATAAAGGCAATTCTCATATATCACGTCTAGATCTAAGTCAAGAGACGTAAACCTAACAATTTTTGCGTTATTACAAGACACTGGTCATGTTGTTGCTTAGTGTTACAAGTTGAAAAATAGGGTGATAAAGATAAAAGACACAATCGATAAACCTACTAAGGTTAGTCTTGTTGAAAATGAATCGATGGAGAGGCTCTAATTATCACTTCCAACGAAGAATTACACTACATGGATTATTGATTCAGCTTGCACTTTTCATATTTGTCCATATAAAGAATGGTTTTCTACTTATGATTACATTGATAGTGGTGAAGTTGTAATTGCCGATGAGTCTCCACTTGAAATTGTTGGCATTGGTTTCATTCAAATTAAAACCCATGATGGTACTATTAGGACTCTTTCAAATGTTCGCCATGTTCCCAGAATGAAAAGAAATCTTATTTCTTTGGGCACCATAGAATCATTGGGTTATAAATATACCGGTGAAAATGGTGTTCTTAAGATTTCTAAAGGCAACCTTATTGTTATGAAAGCCAATAGAATCAACAGTCTTTATTACTTGCAAGGTTCTACAGTTACAGGTTCTGTAGCTGTTTCTACAATTGCATCAAATCCTCACATCACCAAGCTTTGGCATATGTACTTGGGTCATATGAGTGAGAAATGTATGCACCTTTTATGCAAGAATGGACTTTTATATGACATTGGCAAACTTGATTTCTACGAACATTGTGTCTTTGGCAAACAAAAGAGAGTTAGTTTTTCTATTTCAACTAATCAGACTAAAGGAATTTTTTATTATATTCATTTTGATTTTTGGGGTCGTTCTAGATTTCCTTCTATTGGAGGTTGTGAGTACATGAATACCTTAATTGATGATTTTTCTCGCAAAGTTTGGGTTTATTTTCTGACCAATAAGCATGAAGCTTTTTCAGTTTTCAAGAAGTGGAAAGTCTTGGTTGAAAATCAAACTAGCAGAAAAATCAAGAAACTTAGAACTGACAATGGATTAGAATTTTATAGTGGTGAGTTTGATCATTTTTATGCTAATCATGGTATTGCAAGACATATGATTGTTCCAGGTAAACCTCAGCAGAATGGTGTGGTAGAGCGTATGAATTGCACTCTTCTGGAAAGAGCCCGTTGCATGCTTTCAAATGTAGGTCTATGGAATAAGCGTGCTTTGTGGGCTGAGACTGTTTCTACAACATCTTATTTGATTAATCACTCTCCAAATTCAGCCATTGACTTTAAAATTCTAGAAGAGGTTTGGTCAGGTAAACCAGTTGATTACTCTAATTTGAGACTTTTTGGTTGACCTACTTATGCTCATGTAAATGATGGAAAATTAGAGCCTAGAGCAAGAAAATGCATATTTGTTGGATATGGGTTTGGTGTCAAAGGATATCGTTTATGGTGTTCTGATTCTCGCAAATTAATCATTAATCGTGATGTTACTTTTCATGAAGATGATTTACTTTCACCTGGTAGTGACAGTGATGGTTGTTCATCCACATATGAATCTGAAATTTCTGAAGCTGCAGAAAGAAATGCAAAATTTGAGGTAGTTTTACCTACCATTGATAATAATTCTTCTAGTGGTTCTTCTTCACAACCAATTTCAGCACCTAGTGGTTGTTCGTCACAACCAGATTCTGCATCTCCTAGTACTAATGATCATTGTATTGGTCGAGATAGACCAAGAAGAAATATTCAATTACCTACTAGATATCATGACACTAATAATATGGCTTGTTATGCTCTTCTAGCTGCACAAGACATTTGTGATACTTTTGAACCTTCTTCTTATTTTGAATCTATCTCATGTGAAAATTCTTCTAAGTGGTCAACAGTTATGAATGAAGAAATTTTGAGCCTTCATAAAAACAATAAATGGGATTTGGTTAAGCTTCCAAAGGTAAAAAACCTTTAAAGTGCAAATGGATTTATAAGAAGAAGGATGGTATTTTTGGAGTTGAACCTGCAAGATGAAAAGCCCGTTTAGTGGAAAAAGATTTTGACCAAAGAGATTGACTTCAATGAAGTTTTTTCTCCTGTTGTGTGCCACTCTTCCATTCGGGTTATGCTTGCTTTTGTTGTTTTATTTGCCTTCTTACATGGAGATTTAGAAGAAAAGATTTTTATGACACAACCTGAGGGTTTCGCTACTCCTGGAAAAGAAGATTTAGTTTATCATTTGAAAAAATCACTCTATGGCCTTAAATAAGCTCCAAAGCGGTAAAAAAGATTTGATTCCTTTATGATTGCACAACAGTATTCTCGTAGCAATTATGATAACTGTGTTTACTTCAAATAGTTTCCAAATGGTTCATTTGTTTATTTGCTACTCTATGTTGTGTAAGGACCCGAATTAACCAATTCGAATCTACTATGTTTTACCGCACTAGTCCCAGGATCAACGCTAATGCACACAGCTTAACATCGGTAAGCATCACATCATACACAACGATAAGAATAGTAAGACTTCATTTATTATTATAACCAGTGTATGATCTTATGATCACTTACATTATTCAGCCACACAGGGCTAGACTGAAAGTAAACTAAGATAAATGCAGCGGAAATAGCAAAAGATGTAGATGACTCATCAGCACACTACAGGCGACTGACAAGGCTTGGCCTAGTGACTCATATCCACCTGGAAGTCCTCCTCTAGCAAGGGCGATGATTCCTCCATTGTTGGTTTGTTGTTGATGGCAAGGGTGAGTACAAAAGCACTCAACAAGTTATGCACAGAATGCATTTCTACCATAGCTATATGCAAGGCTTATTCCAAAGAATGGCTATGTGGTTTATTTGCAGTAAAGCAGTATTCATGAACACATACATTACATAGATTGAAAAGACAGTAAAACAAATAATAACAATAAATAGATTAAATGATTCTCAAGTAAACCAAATTTCCATCCTAAGTCAAGTTTCATCATCCACATGGCAACATGCCATCCCATTCAGTTGTCCAATTGATTAACTAACCCTTGACTGTAATTTCTGAGCATTGCTCAATACCGTGAGCATGGCTATCCAATA
>JAYEVE010000781.1:0-33075 GCA_036346375.1 Guadua angustifolia
ACCCCCACGCTCACCCAGTTTGTGCTTTGGCCCGATATTGTTCTTTTGAATTTTCATAAATTTTCTTTTTAAAATAATTATAGAAATTAGTTTAATTAGTTTTAGGCAATAAGAATATCGGGAAAAACCAAGAAAATTCTCAAAAATACTTTGAGACATTTTGAACTCAAATAAAATATTTTTACCAAAAAATTTATATTAATTTTATCTATATTTATCTAGTTTTCAACAAAAGGCCAATATACTTATTTTGAGATAATTCCAAATAGAATCCAGAAAAATCAATAAGTCCATAAAATTACAAATCTCACAAATAGCAATAAAACAATAATAAAGGTAAATTTTGGAATGTAACAAACCGGTACTCATTGTCACATGGTGGACCTATACGCCTAGCAATGTATCATCCTTTCATACATACTAGGTACACAGCGCCACGGCGTCCGGAGGTGGTTTTAATGTACTAAAAGTAAAAGATAGAACAATGTATGTAAATGTTTGCCCATCTATCTATCTATATACTAATTGGAGACCCTCTTAGAAGTCCCCCGTTAATTAGAAAATGCTAGAAATTCTCACGTTAATCTAAAATAAATTGCTAGAAAATCCCACATTACTCTAAAAAAGAAAAAATCTTGATCGTCAATCTCCTTAATCATTCCATGGCTTCTAAAAAAGAAAATCTTGGTCATCCAATCTCCTTAATCTCATTTTCATCATGACTTAGATTTATTTATCTATTCATAAAACATATATGGTAAATCAAAGTGCCATATGGAAGGAAAGTTTTGCTTGAAATAACGAGTTAGTTTGGATACAAGCTACTCTCTCCCTCTACAAATATAAAATGTATTTTGACTTTACGTAAAATTATGGTTAAAATATAATTGGAAAATGTTTAAAAAGAAAATGAGATAGATACCCAACAATTGCCTTGAAAGATGAAAAATAATATATTGTATGTGGTAATGAATAAATGCATATGATTGAGAGAAGAAATATGAGTATAGTAGGAAAAGATTCATTAAATCAATATGCAAGTTTTATATTCTAAATAAGACAATTTAAATTGTAGGTCTTATATTTTTAAGCGGAAAGAGTGCCAACTTTAATTATTTACTTACATTTATTTTGTGCTTTCTCAGTGGGAAAAATATCAAGATTTTACTTGGGCCTTGTCGGCGAGTACTGTGGCCGGTAAACTATGGCTTCCTGCTTGGAGTTAGTGGTGACTTCGCGGTGCGCCGGGCCGAGTATAGTTCTTGGCGTCGTCGTGGGCGTGTGTGTGGTGGGTGTGTCTACAACTGTAGCTCGGCTGTTTTTCTCCTTCTCTTGAATGCGAGCTCTGGACAAAATTAAAAATTTTACTTGGGCGACACGCCGTGCTTTCGATCCACACATCAAGTTATCAAGTTGATACCACTACTCTGGCGAGGCTTATATCGGAGCATCGATCACAGATGGTTTTGAAAAACCGTCGTAATATGGAACATCCGAGCGGTTATGTACTCAAACCGTCGGTGCGAATATCCCGAGCGGTTTTATATTACGGTATCGTGATGCAAAAATATCCGAGCGGTTTCTAAATATAACCTGCATGATCTTCTGATACTCATTACGACGGTTTAGTAAAACCGTCGTGATTTCCTGAGCGGTTATATAACACAACCGTCGCAATATCTGATAGTCATTACAGGGCGGTTATATTTAGAAACGTCTGTGATATTCTTGCATCACGAGCGGCTATAATAAACGTCGTGATAACGTCTGAGCCCATAAAAGCAGCCTCGTTCCATCCACTTCGTTTGTAGGGTTTGGTTTCTATCCTAAGTGGTGGTTTGGAAGTGGATTTTTTAAAAGCCATTGATTTGAAGGGTGATATTAGATTCATTTGATTTTGGTGATCTAAGGTTAGTAATGAGTTCTCTAATTGGATGCATCAATTCAATATCTAGGTTGGTTAGGAGAAATTAATTTAAAGATTGTTTGATTAGATCTAGGTTAATTGTTTGGATCCATATTTGTTTGTGATATTTGGTTAGTAATGTGTTTTAATTGCATTATATTCAACATCTAGCTTGATAAGGAAGGAATTTGGTGATTTTTTAGATCTGCTTGTAGAACCATGTGTTGGTTGTTTGATCTATAAGGTTAGCTAGTAATGGTTCTATTTGCATAATAAAATATTCGATCATAATGTAGCTAGCTAGCTTGTTAAGGATAGAATTTAAAGATTGTTTAGATCTAGCTTATAGATCAATTCAAGTCTTTTGGTGATCTAAGGTTAGTAATGGGTTCTAATTTCATTATTATATTGAAGATTAATTTGAATTGTGTTAATTATTTCTTTGTGATGTAATTAAGGTATGTAATTGCATAATTAGTTTAAGAATGTGTGCATACCTTTCACAGTGCATAATATTTAACACTAAGTGTTACATGTGTAGCGTAGATGGATCGAAATTTGGATGTCTGTTGAGAACCGTCTGATCTTGAGTACCTTAATGGCGTCTCCACTTTCAAAAGAGCTGCGAGAGGAGGATATGTTTAATAAGGGGTGCAATTCATGTTATGTCCGTGCATTGATTGCGAAAATCTGAAGCGTTTGAAACTTAGCCTGAATCGAAGCACACTTGATTCGAAGGGGTTTCAAAGGGCTATACATGTTGGACGAGTCATGGCGAAAGAGCATAATATACAAGAAGCAACAAGTAGTGTTAATATCGTCGGAGTCAATGATATGTCGGATGATCATATCGATTGTGCTTCCGATGAGGACAGGTTCTGAGATGACAATTTGGATCAGATGTTGCGTGATGCGAAGAAACTTTGATGGCGAGGGAATATGGAAAGTTCGAGGGCTTGATGGAGGACTCGGAGAAACCTTTGTTCGCGGGTGCAAGTTGAAATACACAAGGTTATCATCCGTGCTTGAACTACTCAAATTGAAGGCAAACAGCGGTTGGTCAACAACAAGAGTTTCCTGTATTATTCGTCTATTGGCGGACATGCTTCGAGAGAAGCGAGTTGCGACAACCACCTACAAAGCCAAGAAGGTTCTTTGTCCCTTGGGAATGGAAGTAGAAAGAATACATGCATGTCCAAGCTTGTATCTTGTCATAAAGTATACAAACTTGCATATATGTCCGGTGTGCAACGCATCCGGTACAAGCGTAAAGTCATTCAGGATGATGATGGCGAGAGCATTGAGGTGAAAAAAGTCCTCGATAAGGTGGCATAGTATCTGCTGTAATTCCCGTTTGAAGCGTTTGTTTGCGAACTCAAAGGAGGCAAAAGCTGTGCGTTGGCACTTTGAGGAGCGTAAGAATGATGGAATGCTAAGGCACCTGCTGATTCCATCGGTGGAGAAACATCGGCAGAGCTTTCAAGAATTCGGTGCGGATCCGAAGAAATATAAGGTTTGGATTAGTCTGAGATGGAATGAATCCTTTCGGTAACATGAGCAGTGGCATAGCACTTGGCGTAAATCTCTGTATCTACAACCTTCCTCCTTGGTTGTGTATGAAGCGGAAGTACATTATGTTTGCATGCTTATCCAAGGACCGAAACAACACAGGAGCGATATTGATGTGTACCTAGCTCCATTGGTGGAAGATCTAAAAACACAGTGGAGTTCTGGGTACCGTATGGGATGCGTACAAGCGAGAGAACTTTACTTTGCCTGCTTGTTGTTACGCACCATAAATGATTACCTGCCCTTGCTAACTGTCGGGGCAGTACAAAAGGAACCAATGCTGCACTCACTGCTAGATGATACTGAGAGTTTATGGCTGAATCACTCCGCAAAACCATGTACATGCGTCACCGTAGGTTCCTTGGAGGAATCACCCATATCGCAAAGAGAAGCAACTTTTAGCGGAAGAGCGAAAATGGTTCAGCTCAAAGGCGTTTGGACGGGAGAGATGTTCATGACATTGTTAAGGATTTGGATGTTGCGTATGGAAAGGGGCGTAAATCAAGTACCGTGA
This sequence comes from Guadua angustifolia, assembly GCA_036346375.1. NCBI lineage: Eukaryota > Viridiplantae > Streptophyta > Magnoliopsida > Poales > Poaceae > Guadua > Guadua angustifolia. The sequence goes on from JAYEVE010000781.1 coordinate 3,990, forward strand.
AAAGAGCATGTGGAAGAAGAGATCAATATTACGGGACCTACCTTCTTTGGGAGCACCTAGAAGTTAAATCCTTTGCATCGATGTCATGCGCGTGAGAAGAATATGCAGTGACGGCGTGATTGGTCTCTTACTCAACATTAAGGGTAAAACAAAGGATGGTATCAGCATGCGGCTTGACTTGAGTCGATATGGGCATAAGACACGAGTTAGCACCGAAAGAGGCGATAAAGGCCGTACATACTTGGAACACCTTGTTATACTCTGTCAAGGCCAAAAAGCTGAAGCGTGCGATGCTTGCATGGTGTGAAAGTTCCGTCGATTACTCCTCAACATGAAGAGACTTGTTTAGTTGGAAGATTTGAAATTAAGGCATGAAGTCTCATGATTGTCATGTCTTGATACAGATGCTCCTATCAATTAGAAGTATTTTGCGGTCAAGGTCAGAGACAATCACTAGGGCGTGTTATTTCTTTAACACAATCACTCGAAGGTCATCGATCGAAGGACTAGATGCTCTGCAAGCTGAGGTGGTGATGACTCTATGTAATCTTGAGATGTATTTCCCTCCATCATTTTTCGATATCATGGTCCATCTCATTGTTCACCTTATAGAGATAAAGATATTCGGGCGGTGTTCCTCGTAGCATGTACCCGTTAAAGAGGTACATGGGAATTCTCAAGTCTTCGTCTGGAATCGATCTCGTCGGAGGTAGCATTATTGAAGGTTATACAGCAAGAAGAAGCCGTCGAGTTGCGTCGATTACATGGCCAGGCGAACCGATAGGTGTGCCTTAGCAAAAGTCGATCACGCTTTGATTCGGTTCGCGTATGCTCGAGCCCATTTCACGGTTTTGCAACACATTTGTAGTGTCGCCTATATCGTCGAGCACAAGCAATGGCTAAGGCAAGAAGAATCCGGCCAGCGAGTCTTGGATCATGAGGCAGCATAACCTTGATTCAACAAATGGTTGAAGGGCGACCTATCACTAGGAGCTCTTGGATGACTGTTGACATGGTTGGCAAAAGGACCAACTTTTACGGTTGTCACATGGAAAGGATATGACTTAAATGGGTACACATTTTACGACGAGATCAGGGATATGAAGAGCACAAATCGAACAGGTGTCGCATAGATGCATTCAATAATACATTTGGGTTGACGAGGAGCTCCTACTATGGGTTCATAGAGGAGATATGGGAGCTCGACTCGTACTTTTCAAGATTCTCCTATTTGGTGCGTTGGGTCCACCTCCAACACGTGAAGGTTGACAAGAATGGCATCACTCTGTGGACCTCGAGCGTGTCGGATACCAAGATGAACCATTCGTCTAGCTAACCAAGTTGTTCAAGTCTTCTATGTAACCGACTGTCCAACAAGAAGCGCCACGTAGTTCTTAGGGAAAAAGGAGAATTGTCGGAGTTGAGAATGTAGTAGATGAAGAAGAGTACAATCAATTTGATGAGTTGCCACCTATCGGAAATGACATCCGGTCCCGGAAAGAACAACATGAGGAAGCAAGCTACACAGCGTCGATCATCATGAAGGGCTAATTTTCATACAAAAGAATAAGCATGTGGAGTAGTTATGAGAAGGGTGCATTGTCATCATGTTTACAAATTTTCATGTGTAATAATATTACATGTAAGGATGATCGACCCATCATGCTTTGTACATATGATTGTGATGATCTTTGTAAGTAGCTTGTAAACATCTGAATTATGTCTATATGATTGTGATGACCTTAGTAAGTAGCTTGTGAAGCATCTGAATTATGTCAGGATTGTGATGACTATCTTCCTTCAATGCAAGGTAGAGCTCATGACTATCTTCCTTTAATGCAAGAGGCAGAGCTCCTGCCATTCCATTCAAAAAAAATGAAAAGTACTTACCAAAGCGGTTCTAAATTCAAAGCGGCGTGATGTTTAGATCACAAGCGGTTCTAAAATAGAAACGATGCATGATGTTTTATTATCACGTATGTTCTAAAATGAGCAAACGTCTTGTATTTTGTTATCCTGAGCGGTTCTAAAGAAAACGATCTGTGATAACAAAACATCCGAGCGGTTCTATTTTAGAACCGTCGTGATATAAATATCATAAACTGTTCTATTTTAGAAGCCGTGCGTTAATCTTGTCTCCTATATATCTCCCTGTGAGACCTCATTCCAGTGGCGCAAACCCTAACCCAGCTCTGTGACCTTTTGTCTCCCCGGCGGTTCCCCCTCGGCGTCTCGGTGGCCTCCCCTCTGGCATCCTCCCTCTCGGCGTCCTCCCTTGAATCGACTCCTCCTCTGAAAGACCATGTGGAGGTCTATCCTTATGTGTGATGAGTAATTGACAAGATTTGAGATTGGATTGATTTGAAGTTGAGTTTGATTTGAATTGGATCTTCAAATTGAAGCAATTTGAGTGTTGGTTGCTTTTCCTAGTGCTACTGGCGTAGAGCAATATGCGGACCATTGAGCATAATTATGATTGATTAATGATTTTGTTTGATGCAATGCACTCATGTGAGTGGTTGCATGGATTGACTTTGAGTCAAGTCGTGGACTTGTGCTTTCGGATCGTTGTTTGTTTATTCATGTGCGGTGTTGCTCGAGGCGACGTGGTCGATGTGCGGACGAAACTAGGTTCATGGAGGCGAGGTTCGGGACTAGGTTGAGGAGAATCGAGGTCCGGTGGTCGAGGATGTCATGCGGGGCGTTCGGGCTAGAAGAAGGTGCACACGAAGGTGGTTAGTCACGTGAGTCGGCGAGGCCGTCTGGCGATGCATGTGTGAATTTTGGGTTGTATGCATATATTGGGCCATTACATATTGGGCCATGTGTATTGGGCAGTGGATATGCATACATGTGTTAGGGTTTTGAGTTGTATAAAGGACTTGAAACTGATCAATGAATAGAAGCTTTTCTGGTGTTTGTGATAGCCGTTTTCATCTGACATTGTTTTTTGTCTCGGGCGGCTCATGTATGCATGATCGGTGATTGTTCGTTGGCTTCTCTGGCGACAAAAGGGTCTTAGAGTCTGGCGGTGATAAGTCCTCCGGCGTCTGGGCGTGAAGAAATTAAAAGCCTCTCGATGCGGTGGCGGTATGCATCTGGAAGCGGCTACCTTATCGACTAAGTTGTGCATGCAAAGTCTTTGGCGTTTTATTTTCTTGCTTGATTGCTTGGGAGTTGGGAAGTCTGGTGGCGGCAGCGACTAGATAACCAGATTTGCGGCGAGGCCTTGTTTTGCTTGCGTCTTTGTTTTCTGTCCGTATACATGCATGTCCATTGACTTGAAAAGCTCTGGTGGCTGCTTTCCTAGTGTCTCTGGCGACTAGATTTTTCATGCGCATGCATGCATGATTCTTAGTGACAAGAACAGCGACTAGATAATTTGGGGCTTGTGTTTCTGGCGAGGCGCTCTGGCGCATGCATGAAGTTTCTAACGGCTTGAAGTTTCATTCTTTGCAGCGAAGCCTTCTTGTTTTGTTTGTAGGTGGAAATTGAAGCTTCCTCTGGAGATTGATCGTGATCAAGTTCTAATCTGGCGTTGCTACTCTTTGCATATTCGGTCCATCATGCTTCAATTCTCGTCATTTTGTTGCATCGGTCAATTGCAAAGGTAATATCTTTAGATCCGTTCCTCCGATCGGATTGATTCTTCTTGTGTTAATTTCGAAATTGAATCTAGTTTCTACAGTTAAAATTTCACATCGATCTAACGGTTAGATCTTTAGGAATTAATGTTTTAGTGGACGTGCATCATTCTGTTTTTGTCGAATCCGAATTAGTTAATTGTGGTGTTTCAAAAATAATCAAAAATTTGATTTTAGCTTTCGCGCAATCATTCACCCCCCCTCTGATTGCTAGTTTAGTATATTTCGATCCTACAAGTGGTATCGAGGCGGTTTTGCTCTTCCATAGATCTTGACCGGTCTCGAGAGCCATGGCGACAGAACAAGTATTCCACAAGCCTCCAATTTTTTGTGGTGTTGATTTTCCTTTTGGAAATCCGGATGGAGTCATACATCACTGCGGGGCTTCTGATATGGCGAAGGTGAAGCTCCGTATGAGGTTCTGCCGATGAAACGTCCGGCAAGCAATATGGGCGGCGTTGAGGCAAATGCTAATCAGAGAACATTCTCATCTGAGGGACTCGGACGCGATGAGTATGATCGGATCTCTCACTGCGATCCGCTCACGAGATTTGGGTGACCCTCGATGCATACCATGAGGCACTACCCAAATCAAGACCGTGGCGGGGATCAACACAAGCGTGAGTACAACAAGTTTGAACAACTTGTTGGTGAGAGTCTTGGCGAGTGTTTTGGTCGATTTACTAAAATTTTGAGCGATCTCCGGCGGTTGGTTGCACATACTGACTCGGATAATGCTCGTCACTTCTTGACCGCTTTTCGATCTTCGTGTTTGGGAAATGAAAGTGACCACCATCAAGGATACTACCAACTTGTCGACCTTGACTCTTGGCGGGCTTTATTCGACTCAAGACTCATGAGATCGCGTCGTCTCTCGCAAAGGCGAAATCACGATCGATGGCCTTGTCACCGATCCATTGGATCTTCTCTTGATTCTTCGTTGGTTTTCCCTCTCTGCACTGCGAGCTAGCGATGACCAAGCTGGACAAGTTTCGAGCTGAGCTTGCTCTTTTAGCTCCATAAGTTTTCTCACGCCTACAAGAGGGTGAGAGAGAGAAGAGGTGGTGGGATCACAGCTTGAATGTGGCGGCCCCAACCACATTGACGGGTGTCCTAAAGCGGAGAAGGGCAAAAACGACTCGGCGGTTCCGGCAAAACGACTACACCGACAAGAACGCAACAAAAAGCCTCCGGATTCGGCCGTAGCGAGAAGAAATCGCAACTTCTCGAAGAACAAAGCTCTTCCACGCGTCCTCACCGCCCTCGGCGACATCAGGTATCTCAAACGCGGAGACATGGAGCGGCAAGCGAGGATGATCCGCAAAGAAGAAGAAAAGCGGCGACTTCTCGGCATGTGCTTCATAGGCAAACACCAACGACATCGGCGACTCAAGGCTCTAGCGACTCGGATGAGGTACCTTCCTATGACCAGCTCAATGAAGCTTTTTGCAAATTAGGAAAATTTCATGCTAGATCTAGAGCTAGGGTTACGGAGTTAGAAGAAGTAGATACCTTGTCTCGGGAGTTAGCTTCACTTAAATCATGTTCCTCCAGAGACTCGATAGTTGTACTCTCTGTGATGCTTTGCTTGTGGAGTTGGAGAACCTAAGAACCTGCATGATAGTGTGGTTTACGATCTTGAGGCTCTTAGGTCGAAGGATGCTAGCACATGTTCTATTGATCCTATTCCTATTGATGCTAAGTTTTCATCATACTCACACAAGCTGCATCTTGTGAAAATTGCCTAAGCTACTTGCTGAAATTGATGCCATGAGTTGTCACCTTAGGAAGCTTTACGCTAGAAATGATGAACTTGAATTGCATGCTTCTAAGGACCCGATCGGCTCATGTGAGAACTGTAAGCAACTAAAACTTGATAATGAAGCTTTGAATGCCAAGTGTGATCAACTTGTGGACTTACTAGTTAAGTCAAATAATGGTTGCTTGCTTGTGTATTGGGGTTGAGGATGATGTGGATAAGGTCCACGTGAGCTTAGGAAGAAGTTAGAGGCCGAGGTTGGTAGAATTAGAGATGCTTCTTGTGCTTCTGTGAGTGTCAGAGGCGACGTGTATAGGGAAAAATATACGCCTAGCTTGTTCGATCCTCTTCTTCGGCTCTTCTTCTACTCCTTCCCTTGCTCTTCATCGCCTCACTTTTAAGAGTGTCGGTATCTTATGAGCACTCTTGAGAAATTTGTTGGAGAGCAAGAAGAAACTCAATCTCATTCTAGACCGGTCCAAAATTAGCAAATTCAATCAAGGTCTAGGATTTGATTACTTGGAGACACTTGCAGGCATGCATCGCCTTCGATTATGCGTGCCTCCAAGAGTGGAGAAGATAGTGGTAGCTCGAGGGTGAGTACCCTTGTGTTTGGATCTCTTGGGGTTGTCCATGGGACTTACGGCGAAGGTGCTTCTCTTGTCATACGCCTCTAGCAAGCGAATATTCATGACCTTACAGTAAGAAGGATGGTCACCTAGTAGATTTCATTTTAGGCGCCAAGATCACCAGGCGTGGCGTGTTGCTGCTCTTAGGGGTATTGAGGTCATCCCGGACTCGAGTGCTCTAAAGCGCCTGCTTACTACTAAACAGTCAAAAGTCACTGTTTTTGGCGCGTCCGGGACTCGGTTTTCATCTTTGTTGATCGAGTTTTAATCACAGGGTTGCTCGTGGTGGTCTTTCCACCATCCTCTTGATATTCCTCATTTTTCCCATCGAGGTAGATATCGGTGGCGTGAGGTGTTTTCGGGAAGGAGATTTGGGCAGACCTCGTTGGGATGGTCGGCCTTTACACCACAGCGGGCCAAACCGGTGTGCAGCTCCTACATCTTCTACTAGAGTTGATTCTTGATCTTGTGAGAGTCGGCGTCGGAGAGACACTGAGAGTCGATCTTCTTCCTCTGTGGTTGGTACTTTGAGGCGTCGTGTGATTGATATTGGGTTCCCGGTCCTCACTTTATCGATCTTGAGTCTTCTCTCTCTCTTTGACTTGATCGGGTTAAATCGGATGGGGAAGGAGATGTTTGGATTGTTGACTCGGTTGTTCTCGCCATATGATAGGAGACTCGTTGGTTCTCTTCCTAGTCGAGTTTCGGTGATGAGCCGAGAATTTGAGATGAGTATGATGGGTGAGTTGAGCTACTTTCTGGCTTCCAAATCAAGCGGACTTGGGAGGTACTTTCTGCACCAAGGTAAGTATACTCGGGACCTCTAAGGCGGTTTGATATTCGATGGAAAGCCTTTGATGACTCCTATGGCCTGCTCTTGTCCTTGAGCGATGAGGATGGTGAGCTGCTGATCAAAAGGAGTTTGAACATGATTGGCTCTCTCTTGTATCTTCTTGCCTTCGGGGACATACACTTTCTTTGTGTGTATGTGTGCTCACTTCGAGCTTCTCCTCGTCTCTCATCGCCTGGGCGGTGAGCGCATCTTCGAGTACCTTGAGCTACCATTGATTATGGTATTTGGTACTCTTCTTCCTCTTGTCTATCCCTTAGAGCCTTTTACGATCTTGACTTTTGGCTATAGGATAGATAGGAAGAGCACTTGACACTTGCCAATTCATTGGCACTTCTCTGTTTCTTGGTCATCTAAAGCGATCAGGAATCATCGATCCTTCTTTGAGGCGAGTATATTCTTTGCGACGATTCTTTGTAGCAGTGCTCTGGATGAGATCGACCTTGCGGGACTTTGGGTTAGAGATGAAGTGTTCACTTTTCTGTGATAACATTACGCTATTTGCATTGCCAGAACCGAGTCTGACACTCGGACCAAGCACATTGATATTAGATATCACTTCCTTAGAGACCATGTGGAGAAAGGAGACATAGTGCTTTAGTTTGTGGAGAGTGACCACCAGGTTGGCGATATCTTTACCAAGCCTTTGGATAGCTCTAGGTTTGTTGCCTTGAGGAGTGAGCTTGGAGTTGTGTGCCCTTCGACCTTATACGTGAGGGGAGTTGATCTGTATATTATGTATTATATTTTATTTCAGTTTTCCTTTTGTATTGTCGGGTGCTTATGGGTTTTATTCCTTAGAGTTATGAGTTCACATCACTTAGACTTACGGATGCTTTGCATGGACCTCTCATCTTGTGCTTTAGGTTGCTTATCATGTAATTAGCTGTTTCTCTCTTCTCTCTAGGTTGAGTTCCTCACAGTCTTATAAGTCTAGCGGTGTTGGGCCCCTTGGGTAGGCAGGTGCATGTGCACTCCTTAGTTTGGGATCTAGAGGCAGCTTTCCTATGTTAGTCATTGGGGAAGATGAGGCGAGTCTGAGCCATAGTGTTCTCTACCATCTTTTCTATACTCTATAGCCATCCGATTCGCGGTTTCTTGATTTCTTCCCTCCATTACGTGTTTACGGCTTTAATTGAGTTCTTTTCGATCTTTCTTGAGCTTAATCTTGCTAATAACTCAATTTGAACCAGATTTGTGCTTAAAATGAAATCACATGTTGAGGGAGTTTAAAATCTCTCATGCATTGCATATAGACTTGATTTTTCATTTTATGAGCTTTGTCTATTATGCACATGATCCATGTTTCATTTTATACACCATGCTATATTATGAAGAAAATTACTTGCTTAGATATGTCCAAGTTCATTTATCTTGCTAAGCTTACAAAAATTGAAAAATGGCGTTAAAAGAAAAACTTGATAAAACATGTTGCGTTTACTTGCTAAGTTTCTTCTCTAGGTGTATTTGCCATGATTTGTGAAATTCAGGAATTCTTTAGAGTCCTATAGCAACTTGGGTGAATCTTGTTTGATCCATACTTGAGTCCTTCACTAGCTTAACATGAAAATGCTAAAATGAAAGTGAAGCAAAATTGACTCTTTTTGTGCACATTAGACTCAACACCTCACATTCACAAGATGACTTCTCATTGCACTTGAGATGAACTTGGAATGTGTTGTGTATGACCAAGATCATTCTCTTAAGAGTCCCTCTTGAGATGATCGATTATAACTTGAGTCAATTGCTTTAAAAATGCAAAAAAACATATGTGGGTAAAGAATGCAAATAATGTCAAACATTTGCACCCCTATGTCTTTCAAAGATTCAAAGAAAAATTTGCATACAATGAAAAAAAAAAGAAGGACCTTGTGTGCACTTCTAGATTCCCCAAAGTGTTGAGTAGGTTGAACTCTAGGTTTTCCATTTGATCCTTTGAATGGCTTTGCTTCTAGTTTTGAAACTAACGACAAGTGTTGCTCATGTTCAATCATGCTAAAAATGACATGGTTTTAATTAAATCTTGCTAGCAAAATGATTATTTGCACTTAGACATGCCTTAGCTTAGTCTATTTTTGCCATAACTTAGCTTGGTGTCATAACTTGTCTTGTTGATCACATGGATAATCTTCAAAGCTCCTTATGCTGCATTACTTGCATAAAACAAAAAAAGGGGAGAAAAGAAAATGTCACCTTGATGCCTATATTGCCAAAGGGGAGAAATCGTAGAAAAGGCATCATTTTGCACTTGATTCTTCTTTCTTATGATCTTTGTTAATCTTTGCTATCGTTCATAGATCATAAGTTGCCAATTTGGTCATGTTCTTCATTTCTATTTCTTTGATCAAGTTTGGCTTTGCATTCAAATTGCTTTCTTCTCTTTATTCAAACTCAATACTTATGCCTTTTCATGTGTTTGTCAATATACTCATCAAGGGAGATTGAAAGACCATGTGGGTCTATCCTTGTGTGGATGAGTAATTGACAAGATTTGAGATTGGATTGATTTGAAATTGAGTTTGATTTGAATTGGATTTTCAAATTGAAGCAATTTGAGTGTTGGTTGCTTTTCTAGTGCTCCGGAAGGGGCGTGTTTAGGACCATTGAGCATAATTATGATTGATTAATGATTTTGTTTGATGCAATGCACTCATGTGAGTGGTTGCATGGATTGACTTTGAGTCAAGTCGTGGACTTGTGCTTTCGGATCGTTGTTTGGTTTATTAGTGTGCAGGTGTTGCTCGAGGGAACGTGGTCGATGTGGGGCCGAAACTAGGTTCATGGAGGAACTGAGGTTGGGACTAGGTTGGGGAGGAATCGAGGTCTGGTGGTCGAGGATGTCATCGGGGCGTTCGGGCTAGAAAGGTGCACCCGAAGGCTGGTTAGTCCGTGGTGCGGCGAAACGTCTGGCGTGCATGTGTGAATTTTGGGTTGTATGCATATATTGGGCCATGTTATTGGGCGGTGGATATGCAATACATGTGTTAGGGTTTTGAGTTGTATAAAAGGACTTGAAACCGATCAATGAATAGAGCTTTTTCTAAGGAATTTGTGATAGCCGTTTTTTCATCGACATTGTTTTTTGTCTCGGTAGGCTCATGTATGCATGATCGGTGATTGTTCCGGCCTCTCCTGGCGCAAAAAGGTTCTTAAAGTCTGGCGGTGGGATAAGTCCTCCGGCCGTCTTGGGTGAAAAATTAAAAGCCTCTCGATGGTTGGGGGTATGCATGCAAGGGGGCGGCTACCTTGTCGTCTAAAGTTGTGCATGCAAAGTCTTTATTTTTATTTTTTCTTGTGATTGCGGGGTTGGGAAGTCTTTGGTGGCGGCAACACTAGATTCCAATTCGGCGAGTGCCTTGTTTTGCTTCGTCTTTGTTTTCCTGTCCGTTATACATGCATGTCCATTGACTTGAAAAGCTATGGCGCTTTCCTAGTGTCTCTGGCGACTAGATTTTTCATGCGCTGCATGCATGATTCTTGGACAAAGAACAGCGACTAGATAATTTGGGGCTTCGTTTCTGGCGAGGCGCTCTGGCGCATGCATGAAGTTTCTAACCAAGTTTACATTCTTTGTGGCGAAGCCTTCTTGTTTTGTTTGTAGGTGGAAATTGAAGCTTCCTCGGAGATTGATCTGTGATCAAGTTCTAATCTGGTGTTGCTACTCTTTGCATTTGGTCCATCAACGCTTCAATTCTCGTCATTTGTTGCATCAGTCGAATTGCAAAGGTAATATCTTTAGATCCGTTGCTCCGATCGGATTGATTCTTCTTGTGTTAATTTCGAAATTGAATCTAGTTTCTACAGTTATAATTTCACTTCGATCTAACGGTTAGATCTTTAGGAATTATTGTTTTAGTGGACGTGCATCATTCTGTTTTTGTCGAATCCGAATTAGTTAATTGGGGTGTTTCAAAAATAATCAAAAATTTGATTTTAGCTTCCGCGCAATCATTCACCCCCCTCTGATTGCTAGTTTAGTATATTTCGATCCTACACCTCCACAGCATCGACATCCTCCCGGCATCGGCATCCTCCCTCTCGGCGTCCTCCCCCGCCCCTCCCCACCCGCGCCGACATCCTCCCGGCATCGGCATCCTCCCCATGACGTGTTCCACGGGGGTGGGGCTGGTGTTCTTGTGCATCTCGGGCTTCAAGTGATTCTCGCCTTTGCCTCGGCTTTGTTGGCTCGGATCAGCGATGCGTAAATAAATCGGGTGCCCTCCGTGGATCGAGGATCGATGGAACCGATTAGTATTTGGAGGACTAGCCCGAGCTGAGGGTTTCGTTCAGGCACTTCCGGCCATTTGCTCTATTTTTCGGTGTTGCTTTGCTAGTTAGTGAGTTCTGTGACACTTTCTGTGATTATTCTCGGTCTTGCAAAGGGGCCAATCGATCTGCGGCTTGGGGACCTTGCGTGTGGGCTTAATGTTCAGTGATGATTTAGGGGATGGAATAGACTAATTGTGACAACAAATCTTAGCGATCAATTTCACTTTCATATATATATATATTTGATTAGCTCTATTGCAAACTGTCTTTATATGCTTAGTTAGTGTGCTATTGTCATCTATCTTGGGTACATTACGGTAACATTTCACTATCTTGTTTCCTTAGCATTGCGGAGCATGTTATTTCTTTTCGATAAAGCTTGCTTTGAATGATTCACTATTCTTGTGCATATAAGATAACCAATTGTCGGTGTTTGAGAACGGCAAGTAAATTTTTAGGTCTAGAGAATCTGGCCTCCGCTCCTTGAATGGTTAGACCAAAAGGGAGGTCCAAGATTTATCTTGGGTTCCGGGAAACGTCCCTACTCGAATTAGTGAGGTGGTGGTGTTATTGATTACGTTTATTCCGTCGTGTTACAAGCGGGTGAGCTGGGACTCAGGCGCCTTGTGCCGAGGGTTGCCGGAATAGCTGGAGTGTGATTGGGAGTGCTATGTTCGGCCTATATCTTCGCCCTCGAAGAACCATGCCTCCTTATATAACTGGGGGAGGCGGTTCTGTGAGTTACGGGGAGTGTTAAAGGGAAAAAAATGGATGGGGCTCCTCGCCAAGGAGTCGGTCTTTTGCCTCGGTGTCGGTTCTTTGGACTTGACCTTTGTGGGTAGATGCCGTCTGTGTTGGGTTGGTGGGCGTGGGGCGGCGGCTCGGTCCGTTCCTCCGGAAGCAGCGTACACCTCTTGTTGGATGTCGGTCTTGACGTCAAAGTGTCGGCCTTCCGGGAACCGTCTTGGGAAGATGCGTGTCGTCCGTCCCTGCTCGTCGTAATGCCGTATCGGCCGGTTTAGGTGACCAGCGAGGGCGGTTTACGGGTTTGGGTCCGCTTCTCGGTGAAGATGATCCGGCTTGTTGGGGTGCCCGATCGGTCAAACCATTGGTCGAACCCAACCTGAGTCGTCGTTGCGTGGTTGTGGGGCCGGTCCTATAAGCGCTTAGTCGGACTGCTTTCGGGGTTGGCAGTGGGAAACGGCCCCTCCGTGGGCTGGTCGATTGGCCTTCCAGTTCTTGTGAGTGTTGCTCGGGGGCCCGACTTATGCGTCGGTCGGGCCCCCCGAAATGGATTGGTGGGGTCGTGGGCCTCCGGCGGGGCTTCTTGTTTTGGCTCGGTAGCGGTGGCGCCCATATTTCTCTGGGCGGCTGGGATACCTATGCCACGGGTGATCGGCCGGTTTCTGCAATTTGATGCGGGGTCGGGTTTGGTCGGTTTTGCGGTTTTGGCCTAATCCGGTGGAAAAACCCCGAGCCTGGCGGATCGGAGGCCGGTCGGGGTTTACCTTCGGGAGCGCTCGGTTGGTGGACTCGAGCTCTGGTCAAAATCGCCTAAAGTACACGCAAGTGCATCGGTTGGGCGGATGGCCTCCCGATTCTTTGGTGCCCGACCAAACCAGGTTGGTCGCCAATGCACAAAGGCTCGGGCTCGTAAACGGAACCCCGAGCCTGGCGGTCGAGGCTGGTCGGGGTTCCTGCTTGTGGGCGTCCATTTTCGTCGTGGTCGATGTACCCGGTCGGCGTTGCGCCCGGAAATAGATAAAAGCGCCCGCCCGTACTTTGTTGGCGGGCGGTGGCGGCGTTCCCAAACGCCCGTCTGCGGTGTGGGACTGGAGGGTGGAGCTGTAGCGTTGCCATCCGGTTGGCTTGAGCGCCGTGCTCGTCTTGGTTGATAAGCGGGTTTGTCAGTGGGCCTGGTGGCTTCGAAGGAAGAACCATTCGGCGAAGCGTTATCCCGTTCGAGGCGTCAGGCCCTCCGAGGCGACCCGCAAAACCTTTCTTTACCGATCCGTGTCGGACCCGGTTCCGCCGACTGGAAGCCTTTCCGGCCACCCGTCGGCGGGCTCAGGGTGAAGTGTAAGTATGGTCTCGAACCGATCAAAAGGTGATTGGGTCGTCCAAGGCCCAACTAGAGGCCCTTGAGGAGCTCACCTTATCTTGTCCCTCGCTCGATTTTTAATCGGGCGGTGTGTGCATCCACTTAGTGGTGGGCGTTGACCCAAACACTTAGTCGAGCCCGAAATAAGTTGGTGAGCCCTTTCGTGGCCGGGACCGTGCGGCCTTGGCGTGTTTCTCTTCTGCGCAAGCGGCTCTTATTTGGGAGCGAGGCTCGAGGGCCGTGCGCCCTCTGCCCGATGTGAGGCCTTCTCCTTTGGTGCTGTCTGTCGGGAATGTCGGAACGATCAAGAATCGGGGCGTCCGATTGAACCGTCGCGGCAGTCGGGAAGGCAAAGCCCGCCCGTTTCTCTTAGCGATATCGTCTGCCGGTTGGCCTGTCGGCTTCTTATAAAAGGGGGAACCCGGTGGATTCCTCCGTGTTGTCCTATTCTTGATGTGAAAGAAAAAAACGAGGCGGGTGAGAAACCAAAAAACCTAGGAGAGGATTCATCGCCTCGGCCCCTTTCCCTCGTCGGTCCTGCTCTTCGAGATGTCGTGGCCGGGAGTGCTCCGCTCGATGCTCGGTTTTAACGGCGAAAAGCGATTCCTTCCCGCGGCGTATCTCGGTGGAGGTGCAGAAGAACGCCTCGGGGCATTGGCCCGAGATCGTCGTATCCGCGTCCTTCTTGGCCGGTTGGCCTCCCCTCCACTCATTTGTTCGCGGGCTTCTTCACTTTTACAAGGTGGGCGCACCATCCGAATCCCCAGGCGTCTGCAATCGTGATCTTCATCCCGGGTGCGAGCCTTCTGAGGATCGAGCCCATTAGGCCCTCTGGAGTACTTCTTCCATATCGACGGCTTGAGCGGAAAGTCGGGGCCAGGCGCCTTTTGGCGCCGATCGTGGCGCCGCCATCCGGCCGGTCTAACCGGGCGTCGGAATACGCCGACATGAAGCGCCCCGTCGAGCCAAGGATAGCGCCGAATGGTTCTATATTGGAGCAAGGGGCGATGCCCGGCCTTCCAGGAGGCGACGGCGATGCGAATGGAACGGCCGGAACATGAAGGAAGAAGGAAGATGGGGTGATCCTCGAGCAACTTGCGGCTTTGGGCCGGGCCTGGCGGGTGGCCGTCATCCGTGCGTTCATGGCGAGCCGCGTACAACCTCTCATGGGCGAGCCCTCACCCAATGTTGAATATCCGGGGGCGTCGGCCCCTGAGGATGGAGCATTCAGACCTCCCTCGTCGGAGGGGCTCGGGTGGGCCGTCTGATCGTGAGGGCCATGGTGGCGGTGGTCCCAGCCCTTCTCGTGAAACCCCAAATTTGGTAATTGGGTGGCTCCCTACTTTCCTGCGTCCCTTGTCTCAATTTCTTGCGTTTTGGCCTGAATAGAGTTCCCACCTTTGGGGCCTACTTGGGCATCCTCCGGGCGTGGCTCAGGGAGAAGGTGATGGGGGCCCTAAAGGCAGCTGCAGTCCTCGGAAAAGCCTTGAGGAGGCAGGAGGAAGGAGAAGAGACTCGCTTAGCCATGGCCGCATCTTGGCGAGATGTCAGTGGCCGCCCTCTCCTCGTGGGTCTGAGGTCGTCTTCGGTGATGGCGAAGATCCGGACCCATCTGGTGTCTGATTCAGACTATCGTCGGCGGCAATCTGCCGGGCGTTGATCCGAAATCGCCGTTCGGGCGTAAAACAAGAACACCTCCAGCCGGAAGTGCCCCGGGAAGATGGCTCTCCCGCCCAGAACCGGCGAAAAAGGCGGGTTTCGGCACCCCTCGATCCGGTTAGTTTTGTTTCTTTTGTCATCTGGCCGATTTCGCTTGGTCCGATCGGCCCGTGCTCTTAAAGGGATTCGCGGGGAGACTTTGTGGCGGAATCACCGCCGGAAAGCCCGCCACTCGCCCGGCGGGGAGTTGGGGATCGCCATCGGGCGAACAAATGGCGGGAGGGCGTTACCTGGGTCGGCGATTCGCCGATGGTTTTGTGCGGAATCGGCCGTGGAGTCGGCCGCCCACGAACCCAGGCGGCCGTCGGGGCTCGCCACGGGATCGGGGGCGATGATGGTGGAGCAAACCTTGCGCCGTCGCTTGAAATCTTTGCCGATCCATGGAAGCCTTGCCACCGCCACCCGGCCTAGGAAGAGCAGCCGGTGTGATGGTCGCCCGATTCGCCGGTGGTGCGGAGGTCTCGCCGTCGGTGCGGGCTCCCGGGCGACCAGGACCTTGATCGCCAACCCATCTTAATGCAGGTGGGCAGCGACCCACTGGCGAGCATCATTCCTGTTGGATTGGGCGGAGCTTAAAGGGTGGGAATCCTGCGGGAGGCTCCCGGCGAGCCAAGGCGAGAATAGAAAGATCCAGGCGAGCTGGGTCGGCTCCTCGAGTCCTCCGGAGTCTTTGGGCCTTAAATCCCGGAGGGTTGACTGGCCGGCGTGGTAAGTTGTGTTCAAAATTTCCCGCCCTTCAATTCGTTTAGGTCTCGTAGTGATGTGTCGGTGGTTGCAGCGTCTGGGAGTCTTTCGTGGGTAAATCCGGGTTCCTCCTCGCTGCCGGCGGAAGGGCGTCCTGAAGGATCGCGACCAAGGGGCTCCAAGCGCATGAGGCTCGGGGGCCGTGGTCTTGCTTAGTGGTCAATTGATGAAAGCCGAGGCGATGAATGAGATGGCGATATCTTGGAGGGGGCCCGTCGGGTTGGTCCACAGGCGGGTATCGGTGGGTCCCTCTGGAAGCCAGCGGCCCAAGGTCCCTTGACGGAAAGGGCAAAGCTCGAGGAGGATGCTCGGCCAAGCTCACCGCCATGGTAGTCGTCGGCGGTAAATGTTGTTATTCGGGTTGACTTAAGGTGCCGTCATCGGCAACTTCTCCCGGATCTTGAGTTGTAGAAAGATTAATTGAGATTCGGGTGGGCGATTGGCGGTGGAAGGCGTGTGGCCAGTCCTGGCAGGATGGCTCGGTCAGCGTGAAAAAGTGGCGGGGCCGGGCGGGAAGGCCCAGTTGGCCGATTAGGGAGGTAAGGAAGACCGTCTGCCTTCTTTCGGGGTTTGTCGGGGCTGGTTGCTTCGGAAAGAGTTGGCTTGTGTGCGAGCTTCGTCGGAAGTCGGTGAAATGAGTCACGGAGCCCTTCCTTGTTAGTTAAATGTCCTTCTACATTGGTATTAACCTAACAACGTTAGGGCGGGATCGCTAGGAACCCGGACCGGGAGGAGGTCCATAAACCCGGGCTCAAATGAGCCCCATGCCGGTGATCGCTGATCGGATACCCCTGAGCGTCCTCCGGGGGATTCGAATAATGTTAGACATTATTATTATTTTTGCAAAATTAAAGAACTTTGATATGTAACAAATCGGGGTTCGTTTTTGTGTTTATCCATGAGTTTGAAATTTTTCCTTAGCGTTAAAACCGTATACGAAACCTTGGGGTTTTTGAGGCGTGGCGTGTTCGATTTTCGAAGGGGCGTGAAGGAGGTGCTAACGAACCACAGTCGAAGGCATCTATTCATGTTTCATGCGGGGAGGAGTAGCTCTGGTGACTTGTCCGCCTTGGTAACCTTGCAGGGTGCTCTTGAAACCTTAGCCTTTGGAGGGAAGTGGCGGGTGGACGGGTTTAAAGTCAGTGGTCGGTAGCGCCGGCCGTATGAATATGAATAGCGTTAGAAAACAAAGCATTCATTCACGTTTTTAAGCAAGAAGGCGCCCCGTGACTTATGGCTCGTCTTGCGGGGGTAACCGAAAGTGCCACTTTGAAACCAGCTTTTTGGTGTAGGCGAACTTAAGGTCGGACGGTTACCCTTACCGCTAAAGCCAGTGGTGGGTCGGATCGCCGACCCGTTTGAATGTGAATGACGCCCCTGAGCCCCGAGCAATGCGTGGGCGGGGCCTGGTCGTGGTCGCGTGGTAACGGTGGTGGTGGCGTATTTTTTCTTCGAAATAATCGTAAAGGGCCAAGAGTCAAAGACTTATCTCTTTGGGTTCGATCGTCGTCGGCTTCCTTGGCGCTGGTGCGGATTCGAGGTTGTGGTATGACTAACTCTCTGCGAAAGCGAAGGTCGGCGTAAACCCGGCTGGCGGCGCCCCTTTGCTTCGTGTCGCCGCCGCATTTAACGTGGGTGGAATTTTAATGCCGTCGCGTCGGCGCCCAACGGTTCGGGGAGGTTGCGGGCGCGGGCGATAAGCGGTTTTGGGCCAATCCGCCCCTTAAATTCTGGTAGGGTAGTAACTCACACCCGGCCTTGGCGTCTGCGTTCCTTGCCTTCTTTCCGCGTTTCCTCGAGCTTCTTCGGCGTATGGCGGGTGGCAGCGGCAAATTCGAAGAAGGCAAGATGGACCACGAAGTCGCCCCAAAAACCCTCAGACGGAGGGGGCTCCTCCGTGGCGGCGAGGTAGCTCGACCTTCCGTCGCGAATTCTTCATCTGGAGCCCTACTTGGGTAGATCCCTAGTTGTTTTGGTGAGATCTTTGGGGTTCAGTTTCTTTGTTTCGATCTTTGCTTCCTTGGTCTGATCGGCTTTGGTTGGCGAAACCGCCATGGGGTAGCTCCCCCCGGGGTGTTTCTTTGAGGCCAGGGCCGGAGGCATGGTGGGCCGTGGTGCGATCCAATCCACCTTAACCGGGGGTCCTTGCCCTTAAGGGGTAATGGCTTCTTGGTCTTGGTCTTGAGCCGCCCGAAAATGGCCCGGCTGGCGAGCGCGTCTGCAGGGCCGAAGGCGGAATAGCCAGCCCGGCGTGAGTTCGACTCCGGGGTTCTCCTCTCCATGCTCCCAACCTTCCGAGCATGGGCGGGAACTGAGCCACTTGGGGTGGATGGGCGAACAGTTCACCCGGATTCTTGTGCCCGGGCTCCCCGGGGCATTGGACTGCCCAGGCTCTCTGGGAGCCTCCCTTCGTGAGGCGGTCGCCGCCCCGGGCCGGAATCGCTTTGGCGTCTTTGCGCCCGGCCGGTGCAACTCCTTGAGCCGGCGGCTACCTCTCCCGGATCTGGGTGGCCGGCCCGAAATTCAAGGCCGGGATTGGGCGGTTGAAATTTGAGGAACCCGGAGGGGATGGGGCGGGAGGCCCTGTTAAAAACCCGCCCGAACTTGTTTTTTTGGTTTATTAAAACATGTACCTTTGTTGTTTGCTTTTTGCAATGTCGCCTCGTCCTTTTGGTGAATCATATTGTGTCCTTGAGAAGCCTTTGCACTTAATGTTTCTTTTCTTTGTACTTCTTTTTTGGAGCTTGGTTTATTCCCGACCGCTGTGAAGACTCCTTTGCGGGTCAGTTTGGTCCTTCGTGTGAAACCCCTCCGCCCGCGGACCTCTACTAGTGGTGTAGTCAAGAAAAACTCTGGGAGTTTTCACAAGGCGTAGGCCGTAGTGGCGGGCGAAGTGGGTCCTTTGGGAGGACCTTGGGTCGGTTTAGGCGCTATCAGCGAGGTTCGTGGGCTAAAGCCCCGGAATTTCGCGCCCTTTCGGGCTTGTCGAGGCTAATAGGAGCGTTCGGTAGAAATGAGTTTGAAAAAAACCTGAGCTTTTCGATGTTCCAAAGCGTTTGAAACAACGTTGCCCCGGCGTCTCTTAGTCGATAGGTCGGGCGGATTACCTCCTAGCGGTGAAGGGCCTTCCACGGAGGAAAGCTTGTGCACCTTAGCGTTGGGTGAACTTAAGCGGAGACCGTCGCCTCGTTGAAGGCTCGCGCGGATCTGGTGACTCTGATAAGGCCCATAGCGTTTTGATATTTGGCGGCCGGAGGACAGCAATGTCGCGTGCCTCGAAATTGGTCGATGGCGTCTTTCTTGGGTCGAGCCCCGAGCTTGGTCGAAGGTTTGCGACCCTCGGGGCCGTATTCAAATCGGTTGGCGGGGCGGCCGGTGCGAACACGGGGAAAAACGGCCGAACTTCGGTCGGCCGGGTCGGGTGGTCCGGAGCTCAAAGGGCGGAGGGGCTCGGGCCCGTCCCAGCTTCTTCAATCGGTTGAAGATTCGGCATGAGCCTGGAGGATCATGCGTTAAACCTCGGCTGGCCGTTAGTCTGGTGGGCCACGGGCCTTGATCCATAGAATGTTGAAGTCATTTGCGAGTCGAAATTCCTTCCCTGGCTGCGTACCATTGTCGGTGATGATGGGTTCGGGACCCCCAATCGGGACGATGCGGGGAAGAAGTTGGCGCTTAGCGGGCGTGAAAGTGGGGCAGCCGCCTCTATCCATAGTGAACTTGTCCCGACAAAAGAGGTCGTAAACCCGGGCGCCTTTTTGAAAAGTCCGGCGGTCGAGTCCCCAGGACCCGACGGCCATGTGATGGGAATCGCGGAGGGCTTGGAAATTTGGAAGGTCCGTTCTTGGGGCAAAAATTGGCACCCCCCGGTGCGAACAATTTGCTCGGCGTCGACCCGGGGTCGGCTTGAAACGGCGGAAGGCCTTACCCACGAGGGGGTGGTCTTTGCGTGATGGGCACACCTCGCCCGGTGGATGTCGGTAGCAATTCCTTGCCTTAGTGGTGGGATGCCCGGAGGACCCTGAGGACTCCTCTTGTAAAGTCCGCCCCGGGACAAAAGATTTGCCTCGCCCGGCCGGCCGGAGCCTCGTCCGGATCAGGGAGGTCCGTCCAGTCAAGCGGTCGGCGTGGGGCTTCCTCGATCGGATTCGGGTGAAACGCGTTAGACTTGAGTCGGACGGCCGCATGGTTGATTGGTGGTTTTCGGGGCCCGGTCGGTCCGGCGCTTTTCCCTTTAGGGTCGGTCGGATGGGCCGGTTGGTGAAGGTCGTGGGCGAAGATCCGAAAGCAGGTCCTGCGGAGCGAGGTTAGCCGGTGATTCGGCCTGCGCCCGTTATTGCGTCGGTAGGCGTGGTGGAGCTCGAACCCTGGAACCTTTCTTCAAGCTTGCGCACTTCCGGGATCTGTTGCCATGTAGGGATCTCGGGGCTCTGAGGCCTTCATGACTGTCGACCACCCGGCTTGGAATCGAGTATCGTAAAAGGCCCGGTCTGCGGGTCGGGGCGTCCGGAACCGTTGATGAGGGCCGTGCTCGGCGGGCCGTTATTAAATGGCGTCGAAGAGCAATCGGATGGCATATTGGGTTGTTGCGAGTGGGGAAGCGATGTGATTAAACTGCTCCGTTCTTGGTGTAGGATCCGTCGAAGTACATCGTCAATACTCGGGGTCTTCAAGCCTTTGGGGGCACAGGGCCTCGGTCCATTAAACCCGAAATCGGCAAAACTTGCGACTTAATCGCCGTCCTAAGGGCCGAGCGAAATGTCGTGGCCGTCGAGCTCAAGTGCCCTTGGCCACCCTTCCGGCGTCGCGGTTGCGGATGATCACGCCCTAAGGGCGAAGTTGTTACCGCGGAGGCAAGTCTTTGGTGAAGTAGTGGATCAGTTTCCTCTTCGCGATTAACGCAGCGTGAAAATACGCACTTGTGAATAGCGGGCTTTGGACTCGAAAGCCCGGATGAAAGTGACCGGTATTTGTACCTTGAGGAACGGCCTTCTTCCCCCTTCCGGCGGCGAGCGCTCCGACACAGGTCATGGCGGCGCGTAGAAAGCGAGAGAGGGCATGGGGCGTTGTCGGGCCGGAGGTGATGTCGGGAAGGCCTTGATCGATCGAGGGCTTCTGGGCTTCCTGCGTCAAGCGAAGTGGTCGTATTTCGGGAAGGCGGCTTTGGCGGCATCCGCGTTCGCCCGGGCGGGATCTGAAATGGCTCAAAGGCTGCGAGGCATCTGTCGACTTTGGATGCCCTTTAGATCAACAATCGGCCCCATCCTCATGATCGCGGAGACCTTTACGGGTTGGCCGATGCGGCGTTCGGATATCATGAATCCCGGGGAGCTTTCCTTTGGGGACCCGAGCGGCACTTTTTGGGGGAGTTTTAATCGAAAGGTCGGAGGCAAAGTTTCTTTCGGCGGCAAAATTCTGTTTCAGCGGCGATGTCATCCACGTACACCTCGGCGTTACGGCCGACTTGGTCATCAAAACAAGTGTACATGCATCCTTGGTATGTAGCCCGTTTTTGGACCAAAGGGCATTGTTACGTAACAAAGCAGGCGAGCGGGGTGATGAAAGAAGTTGCGAGTGGTGGGACTCTTTCATCGGGATCTGGTGATGCCGAGTAGGCGTCGGGAAGGAAGGCGATTCACACCCGGTGGAATCGGCGAACTTCGATCTGAGGGCAAGGAAAATGGTCTTTGGGACATGCCTTGTTGGGCCGTGTAATCAACACACATCCTCCATTGCGGGACTACTTTTTACAAGGGCGGGGTTGGCAAGCCACTTTCGGGGTGGCGTACCACCTTTATGAACCCGCCTCCAAAAGCGGCTACTTCTTCCCCTATGAACCTGCGCTTTTCCCTCGTCGAAGCAGCGCGGGCGTTAAGGCCCGGCCAACCTGCGCGGTCGGATATTGAGGCGTGCTCGGGCTTCCCTTGGGATGCCGGCATGTCGGAGGTCTTCCATCGAAGACATCACGGTTTGCCTAGAAATCGGCAGGCGCTTTCTATTTGGGGGGCGGACCCTACGCCGGTCTTAATTTGGGTCCTCGGGGTTCGACGCGACCCTCTTCATGTCTTGGCCGGACTCAAAGGACCGGGTCCCGACTTGCGAGGCGGGGAGGGATCGAAGCTTCCCCCTAATGGTCGAGTTGGCGGGCCTTAAACCCGGAAAAGGCTTACTCATTTGCTCGCTTTCATGATTGGAAATTTGGAAGGATGAACCCGATAATAGCGCCCCAGACCCGGAATCTTCAACCCGGTAAGTATAGTTGGGGATCGCCATAAACTTAGCGTCCGGCCTCCCGGGATGGCGTGGTAGGATATGTGAACCCCACAACCTCAAAAGTGAGGTTTTTGGTCGGAAGTTCTCGGGCCCCCCAAAGGTGGGGCGGTCGACACCAAGGGGTAACTTTTGGCACAGGATGACACGTGGAAGGTGCCTTGCTAGTCGCGGGTCGGCGGAACTCCAGGCGTCGGCGTCTCGGCATCATGATGTTGAGACCGCTACGCCGATCCATGAGCACCTTTGTGGCGCTATGACCCCACGATGGGATCGGCACGGCGGGTACCTTCCAGTGCGGGATGTGATCGGGGTGGTCCGTCCGATCAAGGTGATCGGAGACTCGACCATCGGAATGCCGGACCGAGGGTCACCGTGTGCACCTCCGGTGGCAAGCTTTCCTCCGGCTTGTCGCATAGCTCTCCGGTCCCGAAGATCATGAGCATCCGTCAGACTCAAGGAACCCATCGTCGCCCTTTCTTCCCCGACCTCCGTGGCGGGTCCTTCTTTCCTTTACCGTGGGCTGCGGGGGTTTGGAAGAAAGCGCCTCGGGACTTAGCGATCCGGTTATCTGTGCAGGGGTCCCGGTGGTCGGCCGGGCTCTCCATCAACTTTGAAGTGGTCGGATACTGCCGCTCTTTGCTTGTCGAAGGCGGTGTGGCGGCGCCGTGTGATCCTCCGGAACTGTTTTCCCTTCGCCTCCGTTTGTCGGAGTGATCGGGAGGAGGCGGGCTTCGGCTGAACTCTCGTTTGGCCTTCCCTTATCGAAGATGGCCCCCGGCCTCCTCATTTGGGCGTGGTTGAGTAACCTTTGTCGGCGCTCCTTGGTAGTCCTGGGTTTGATCAGCCCGGCTTGTGGACCAAGGCTCGCCGTTTGCCGTAGATAAACGCCCACGCGTTGGCATCGGCGATGTCGGGAGTTTTCTTGTTGGGAGAAGTCTGGGATATAGTCCGGGCGTTTCCCAAGCTGCTTGCACTTTTGATCGAGTTCCGGGCGCTTATGCTGCAAAATTTCCGATGAAAGGCGTTCTTGGTCGGCCATTCTTGATGGTTCCGGGGTAGGTACTCGAGCGAGCTCGGGCGAATCCGCCCGGTAAATGGAAATCTTGAATGATAAAATGATCATTAGTAACCGGAAGCAGCAAGCGAGCGATAGTCTTCAACCAAACAAGGGGTTCGTTCGCCCGTGTATTTGGTTATGTTAACGAGTGCTTCGGAAGCAGGCGGGAAAATCCGCCGACGGATCTCGAAGCGCTGGGTCCGGGCCTTGCTCGGACTCGGTTGAGGCGCCAGCCGTATCCCACGACTTGGCGGGCCCGCCCCCGACCTTCTCCGTGCGTCGAGTGTCGCGTGTCGTGGTGTTGTCGCGGCAAACGCCGGAGTATAGGAGGCACAGGGCGCTCGGTTGGTGCGGCTCTTGAACTCCCATGTGGCGCCGGTGGCGAATGGGTTCCGGCGTTGGCGCCGGCCGCCGTCTTGCATGGCGGCGTCTCTACTCCGGAGGTGTTGATAGTAGCCCGGCCTCGGGCTCGTTAACTCTGGGATGCGGCGGCTTATTGCGGCCGCGAAGTTTTAGCTAGGAAAGCGAAAATATGGGCGGCGGCTCTTGCCCGGTCGTTGTTGTACTGGCCGGTAGCGCCCAATGTGGGGGCACGGTGGCTCGGCCAGAAATCGACCCGCCTTGGCGGTCGGCGCTTCGTAACTCCGGCTCCGTTCTGGGCTCGTAATGGCGGATGTGGGGAGACCCAAAAGTGGTCGTCTTGATGCCCGCCTCTGGCGCCGGGCCGGTGGCGGGCTTCTTTTCGAAAATGTGCGGCCGTGATTGGCTATATGCCCGTTGCATTGCGGGTATAGCTCCTCGAGGCTTCTCCGTGTCGGGCTGGTCGCCGTCGAAGGGTCTTCGAGATTCGTGGAAGGAGGTGGCGCATAGCGGCCATTGCCTAAAGCAAGTCTCTGAGGCGGTGGCGCCTTTCGCCGGCTTGGCGTGCCTTCTCTGAGTGGCGCCTTGGTTGGGTGCCAGGTTAAACTGCATGGGGCCTTGGCCGAAGAAATTGTCGAAGCGTCGGTGGCGAATCGGCCTCGATGGGGCTTGGTCCTCGGGCGTGGCGGGTACAGGGCGAGCTCTCTGCCTTGATAGTGATGAAGTCGAGAGCCAAACGGATTCGGCTCCGGGCTAGCAGCGCTATCGTCGATGGTGGAAGCCATCAAGGAGACAAATGGGAATCGGGGATCTTGATGGCCGCATGAGCCCTACGGCTAGCGCCGGTGTTTGAGCAAGCAGAAGTAAATTTGTAGGTCTAGAGGGGCTACGCTCCGCTCCTTGAATGGTTAGACCAAAAGAAAGGAGGTCCAAGATTTATCTTGGTTGGGCGAACGTCCCTACTCCGATTAAGTGAGGTGGTGGTGTTATTGATTACGGTGTTCAAGGTGTTACAAGCGAGTGACTCGGGCTCATAAGCGCCTTGTGCCGAGGTTGCGGAATAGCTCGGTGTGATTCCGAGTGCTATGTTATTGCCTATATCTTCGCCGCTCCGAAGACCATGCCTCCTATATAGACGGGGAGGCGGTTCTGGAGGTTACAGGGGTGTGTAAAGGAAAAAATGGATAGGGCTCCTCGCGCAGGTCCGGTCTTTGCCTCCGTGTCGGGTTCTTTGGATTTGACCTTTGGCGGGTAGGTGCCGTCTGTGTTGGGTTGGTGGGCGTGAAGCGGCGGCTCGGTCCGTTCCTCCGGAAGCAGCGTAACTCTCTGCTTGCGTGTCGAGTCTTGGCGTAAAGTGTCGAACCGAGAACCGTCTTGGGAAGGTCGTGTCGTCCGTCCACCTTTCGTCGTAATGACTCGTATCGGCCGGTTTAGGTGACGCCGAGGCGGTTTCGGCGATTTGGCGCTTCTCGGTGAAAGATGATCAGGGCTTGTTGGGCTGCCGATCGGTCCGACCATTGGTCGGACCAACCTAGTGTCGTTGCCGTATTGTGGGCCGATCTGTGGCGCAGTGTGCTACGGGGTTGGCTTGTAGGAACGAACGCCCTCCGTGGGCTGGTCGATTGGCCTTCCATTCTTGTGTTTGTCGGGCGCCCGGACTTATTTGTTAGTCAGGCCCCCTTGAGGCTGGATTAATCCGACTTATTCGTCGGTCGGGCCCCCCCGGTGGATTAATCCCGAGTCGTGGGCCTCGGCGGGGCTTCTTGTTTGTGGCTTTCGGTAGCGGTGGCGGCCCATATGCTTCTCCTAGGCATTTGGGGATACCTATCCACGGTATTAAGTCACCAATTGAGTAGATTTATACTTAACTGTCAAGTATTAAATACATTATTGAGATAAAGTTGCCACAATCTAGTCTATTACTTGTCCATTGTGGCGAGGAGGGCCTTTAAGGTAACGACATCGAGAACATTCAAACAATCAATATGAGCTTTATGCTAATTGCTTTATTTGTAATCTGACATGTTCATATGTGAGATCTGAGCTTATCTATTATTCATTAGCTGTCAAAGTTCAATCCATATGTATTCTTGCATGCTGCTGTGGATGTCCTAGTTTTGGGGAGAGTCTTGTCGAAATTTTATTAAGTTGGCAACCTCCTGGTAACTTCTTTTGCTAAAAGGCTAATAACAAGCCATTTAGTCTAGTTCTTTTAAAAGGCTAATAACAAGCCATTTAGGCTAGTTCTTTTAAAAGGCTAATAACAAACCATGGTATCCACAAACTTATTCACTCTAATTTGATTTTATTTGTTCTTCTCTTTTAGTTACTTTGAAACTATTTTAACTTATAAAGAAGATGTAGTCCTCTAATCCATAAATGCGAAGGACATGATGTGCCCTCAAAAGAAAGAAGCAGGCCACGCTGCAAGAGGACGGAACAAAAAGGCCAGAGACCGATATACCATTCGAGAGATCGATCAAAGGATGGGCCCCTAGAAAGCCAAAAAAGCGGCGAATGCATTTGAATATGTGCGGGATAGTATGCCGGAGCGGGTTCGATCACGCTATCTTTACGGAGGTTGGTGACTATTGAGGCTCGCAATGCCTTCTGATGGAAGTTCTTTCATCGTTCAACATTCGGAAGAATTCGCTCCCTAGTGCGGACGGTATGCACTACTAGCGGCGAGAAGGCATGGAAGACCTTCAAGCATCGCTTTTACGTAGACTCGTCAGAAGAATATAGATCCATACTCTAAGTATGGGTTCATTGATCTTGGACACGTGGCGGCGTTTTGTTGAGATGAAGGCAGCGAGCGAATTAAGATGCGTCAAAGTAAACAAACAAGGCCTTGCGAGCAAGAACACTCTCCCCACCGAGACTCGCGCTGCGCTCTGCGAGGAAGAAGGCGCCAATGGGGCGAGGGAGGATGAGGAGGTATCTCGCCATTTCCGGCAATCACGAGATCCCGTGCGGAGGCGCTAAGCGAGTCTTCTGCCCGTCGCCATAACCGTCTCGCCGTAAACCCAGCGGACGAGGAAATGCCTTAGCCTAGTAATATATCATCGAACTACCAATTTTCGTAATTAGTCCATGACTTCATAAGTGAAATAACTTGTCGGATCTTGCGGGTGGTTGAGTATACAATCGGCGATGACTCTTTTTGCCAAAGCAGGAGAAAGATGCCTTGTCCATGGCCTTGGGAAACAAGAACACCACAGTGCGTACAAGAGGCATAGGGGTTTTGTTCCATGGAAAAGCTGGATTCCCAGAACGACTTCCACATATACAAAGTAAGAAGAGAACTAAAGCGAACGAGTCAAATCTTATAAAGAATTTGGAGGACAAGTTGAGAGGAGAGTTGAGAGAAGAGTTGAGGGAGGCGAGAGAAGAATTTTATGAAAGGATAAGAATCCTCGGGAAAGGCTCACCAATCAAGAAAGAAATCTTGTACAAGCCCAGTATGTCATAAGTCATTACTTGCCCGTGAAAGCGGTTGTGCATCCGTTCCTCAAGTGACATAGATGAACATAAGCGGGACTTATCACTGTATGTGACATTAAGGTGGTCCAGCGGTGCAATCTCAAGTGAGAATTAACAATGGCACCGTTCCTCGGCAGGCTGCTTGGGGCATGGTGTATCCATCCACTAAAGGGACCATGGTGCCGCAGTACCATGATAGCGCGGAGTTTCACCAAGGTCAATGTGGACGGGGTATTTGATAGTTTCAAAATTGTCGATCTCTGAAGCCGTAAGCAGCGAGATCGTGAAACTTGGGGATGCCATTGGCACATTCATCCAATAGCCTAGCGATGACATCTCCTGGTCGTCCCTTTTGTCATGCAACAATCGCGACGATCGATTACGCCTATTGTATCGCCGTCGTCGATTGGCTACCAAATCAGCGATCGTCTGCGAGACTCCACTTGATGTACATAATGTTGACCTCTTTCCTGCCCATTCCTCTCCGTGAAGGGTTCATGCAAAACAAAAGAAAGGCAAGGGAAGCGAGAAAAGAAAAGCAAGAACAAATCGACTATCCATCTCTTTGAGTTGGCTAAAAATACAAGCTAGGAGAGCGTTACTAACGAAAGGCAGCGTAACTTCATAGTATACCTTGCCAACAATTGCAAAAGTGGTACACCCAAGAAGATGAAAAGCGAGGCGTGAGCATTACAACAAATATCGGTGTTAATTTCAAGTATGAACATCTATTCAACGACTTAGAGGGGCTTCTTGCGGTCGATTTTCGGACTTGTTCCATCTCTACAACCTCGACACCCTCGGCGCGCACTCATAAGATCTTTGGACCTTGTAAGTGTGTGCTATCACAGTCTACATTAGTCTAATAGTGATAAATGTCCTCTAATATATATATAATTAGCCTTTGTATATATAGATACATGCAACTTGAGGCGACATGGCGAAACTATCGATCGGTTTCCTCCACCCACATATAGTCTCAAAGCAAACAATGGATGAGGATATAAACATGGTGAGAAATATGTGATAGAGGCATTGCTAGCACAAAAGATAAAGAATTCATACTTGTACCCCATAACCCGGGGTAAGTGCTACCACATGCTATACTTTAGTGCATCTTGTGCACACAACTCTGTTTAGTTCATTGTCCATTGTGATATACCTATGTAGGTTTCACTTGGATTCTAATTTAATTGAACCGACCACAAATCGGGTTAAGTACCTTGATTCGGACATGGCGGAAACCACGACTTGACACCTATCGCAAAATTACTCACCGGGTAATCACGTTTCCCTCGTACATGGTCGTGTAAGTTGTTCGAGTTTATATTGCTATTGGAATGGCTTAGGCTAACCTTTTGCAATCTTGTAGGCGCTCAAACCGTGAAAGATTGGACTAAACTAAGCATGATTTGAACTTTCGGTATCGCTATACACAACAATTCTATATCAAACCCGTAATAGTGACTCTAGAACTAACAGTAGGTTTTATTTGCAGATGCCACCGGCAAGGTCGGAAATAACCTATGTGGATTTTATGTTTGCTACAACATGCAAACCATAAATAAGCTAAAAAAAATAGCGATCGTTAAAACTCGTTGTGCGCCCATTTGAGCAACATTAGAGGAAAGTTTGTTTCTTCCTGCTCACCAAAGTAATACATAAAAAAGTAGCGTTCCCTGCACGATAACTCTGAGTTGTACAATTGTCAAATGGTATTCATTAATTCGAAAATATGTAAAAACTTGCGGTTATTCTTGTTTATACGATTCATTGTATTGTCACATGATATTATCCTTAATACATATTTGCTCATCTTGAATGCAACAACTTAACAATGTCTTGCTTTTGGAACTTGATGTTTTCCTACACCCTCGCAGAACCTCCATTATTTATGGTTTGTTGTTAGAAATTTCCATCTACTTAGGTATTCTGCATCAATATTTCTGAGACACGATCGATTATAGATATTGTAATTGAATATCTGCACTTCCTATATGCATTGAGGCACAGTTTGTCCGTCGGGATAGACTTAAAATATAAACATTTGTAGCGCTTTTTCTCCTTCTTATGATAATATTGATGGAACTCGACTAATAAATCAACCAAGACCGCCTTGGACATGGCGAGGTGGCGCAACCATAGAGTGCTTGATCGAACTGACACCTTGTTGATTTGTTCATCCATTGAACCGAAACCCC
>JAYEVE010000784.1:0-33821 GCA_036346375.1 Guadua angustifolia
GCATACTCCAAGGGAAGGCACTTTGAAAGAAAAACAAATTGTTGATAGGATGGCAGTGCTATTTCTAAAAACCCGTATGACGAAGTGACAATGATCGCTAGTGTCCATTGCACAAAGCATCGGGGCATAACGTGAAAAATATCCGTCCTTAGCAAAGACGTATAGAAGACTTTTATTCTGGTAAAGGTCCTTTGTTGACCCTACCAAAAGTACAAAATAATAAGGATACAAATGGTAATGAAGATATGTGTTATCAAAAAGCTGATAATCATGTCAACATAATATTTGGAGGATCATCTCGATATGTTTCAAAGAGACAGCTTCAAGATCGCTGGAGGGTGTCAACAATATTAACAATAATGTAAAGCAGCTCCGAATATCCAAAGTAGCCTGACGCTGCCATCACTTTCAATAAACAAGACTGTTCAAAAGGTATGTCGATTTCTCAAAAACTTCCTTTATCGTTTCTCCTACAATTAGCAATTGCAAAGTTGAAAGAGTTTTAATTAATGGAGGTAGTTCTCTGGATTTGCTTTTTATTCATACATTGATAAAATGCAAATTCCCATTCTAAGAATAGACCTATTACAAATCCATTTTTGTGATTGTGCTCGTCTGGTTTCAGAATCTGGAAGGGGACATAGTGTTACTGGTCACCTTGGGAGATGCTAATAATTTTAAAACAAAGTTAATATTATTTGAAGTTTTTGATTTTGAATTAGCATACAATGCCATTTTGGCTAGGCCTTCACTAACAAAATTTATGGCAGCTATTCATCATGCTTACCAGACCTAAAGATACCTGGTCTAAAAAGTGTAATTAGTATACAAGGTTGATAGCATCTAGGCCCCCTCAATTTTTATCTTGCGATGCTAATTGGTTTTGGTGTTGATGACCGAGTTAATAATTCTTACAACCATAAAGAATGTATGCTGGAATCAGAGATGGAGCAAGCTGAACTATCAAGATTAAGGTATTTTGTTTTAATTTATGACTTGGGAGTTGATTCAAGTCAAATAGCTAGGTGACGAGGGTTGGGCAACCCTTGCGGTCCCACGCTACGTCAACAAGGTACCTGGCTCGGGGTAATCTAGCAAGGGCCCTCTTCCACGACCTGGGCGTTGTTGGGCCTCGCTTGGTAACGAGTTCGAAAAGGAGAAGCCTCTTCCCCGCTTAGCCTCGGACGAAGCCTGTGTACACCCACTCGACGGTTACTAAGATCCGGATGATTGCGTCAAGGAGGGAGGCGGCGTTTAAAGGCGCTTGCGCCCACCTTCAATACGCACGAGTCCCACCCTCCGGATTTCTCCCGCCTCACATGCAACGTCCGAGTGAATATAAGTACTGCCTTAGCGCGATGTACAAAGGGACTCACCGCAATAGTTTTACACACATATGGTGCTCGGGATTAGAGTTGTAAACACCCTTGTACTCACAAGCTAGTGAATTCTCTTGCGCCAGAGGAGATCGACGAGAGCTATTACCTCGTGGGGCTCGAACCAAGATAAACCCTTGTCTTCTTGCTTGACGCTATTCGACCTTCATCTACGCCATTGTTGACAAGCGTCGGGTCCTCATACGCCCTAATCCCTTTTCATTTCTACGGTCGTGATTCCGATCGTCGACAAGCTCGACGCCACCGTGGCCCGAAAAGCTTGGCCAAACAAAGGTAATCATAGCTTTCAAGGAATGGTATCCTTCTGCAGCATATTCCGCCAAACTCGGTCGAACACGCCTCGAGCATGGAAGTTCCACGCCCTGCTTCTCCCCTCCCCGCCGCTGTGAAACCGGTTCGTGCTCATGGCTGCCAGCCAAGACATGGACGTCGGGGGGCAAAAGCGCAGTCCAAAGACCCCTGAGGATGCTCGACGGATGGCCCAGGTTGCCATCAACCAGTCAGAATCGCCTTCTTCGAGAGGAGATCGAGAAGATCGAGACGCCTTCGTATGCGCCCCGAGTCCCAGATTCGGCGAACGCCTGCGGCGATCGATGAGTCATGTCTCGATCCGTAGCGTCCGACGACAGTTTTTCGCCGAAGCTCGCAGATGAGCTCAACAAAGCGCAAGAAACGAAGTTGTGTTGTCATAGCCGGGACCACCACCCCGTTAGGTCGGTGCGTTGAGGAGCGATGGCGCTTCGCGAGGTGCCAAGATTTCCGTCCGGACCCCCCGCGACCGGCACCCTCGAGCCTTCCTCAGACACCTGCTGCCGCTTCCCGCGCGACTCGATGGGTTACGGCGACGATCGCAAGATAGCCGATTCCCGCCCTGGCAAGCCGGATTCGCCTTCCCACGGCGTGCGCCAAGACGCCGGCGGTCCAGAGCGTCATGTAGTACCTCCGGCGATGGCGTTTCGCCTATCGTCCTACTGATGCCGAGGTCGTAGGGCGGGCGCCAGAGTGATCGAGAGTCCAACTCAAGCAGAGACGAAAATCTTCCCAGCGTCCTCCTCTCGGCGACGGTTTCGCTGGGCGATCTCGGCTGGCCTTGGCGGTTCGGCAGGGCTCGCCTGTTTAAGCCCACTTTGATCGAACGATTCGACGGATGAAGAATCCCGGACGACCTCTCGATCTACACCAATCGCAATCCGGCGGCCATGGTGATGAGTACGTGATGGCCAACTACCTCTACCGCTCGACGGTGTTCGTGACTTGGCTTTTCAACCAAAAACCAGGTACTTTCCGCTCATGGCACCAAATCCAGAGCGCCCTCTGCTCGAATTTCCAAAGCTGCTACGAGCGGCCTGGTAGGGAGAAGGACCTGGACTGGGTGATACAGGGAAAGGGAGAACCACTCCGCGACTTCGTGCGGTGGTTCATTCGCACTAGGAATTTGATCCCTAGTGTGTCCGATGAGGCGGTAATCAAGGCCTTCAAGTTCGATGTCCACGACCGGCGCCTCACCGAAGACCTGGAGATCACGACGAAGCTTACCGTCGGCAAGCTCTTTCGCATGGCGGAACGCTACGCGGACGCGGACGACGCGGTGCGCTGGAAGCGCGATTATGACCAAGGTAAGCTTGGCGAGGCAGACCTTCGGGCGCCAAGAGTATCGACCAGTGGCCTCGCCGCCAAGAAGCGGAAGAGGATCGAAGCCGCTGGTGGTCGTCGCCCAGGTAACCTGCTCTCGCGGATGGTCGCCGCGAGGTTATGGAAGTGCGGTCGTGGCTCAAGAAACCAACATGACCCCAAAGATAGCAACGCCACTTTGTGAGGGTGACCACCGGTTCGGGTCACAGCTGGCGGGCCGAGCCCACAAGACTCGAGGGGCGGTCTGCGTTTGATGAAGGTAAATTTTACTGTTTCACGTGACTCGCCACGACCGCGAGTCTGCAGGGCTGCCGGCTGGCCAAGCTCGAGGCCTTCTATGACGGGCGGGAGATGCCCACGCTACCAAAGGAGGAGATGAGCTCAATGGGTAAACATCGGCGAAGACCAAGCCGACCTCGACCGACTTCAAAGAAGGCGACCGCGGATCGACGCCATCTTGTGGGTTCGCCGCTTGCTCCCAAGCCAAAATCAAGGAAGTGGCACGTGGGTCTACTGTGCCACCGGATGCCCATGAGAATAGCCCCAAGTGGCCGGGCGACGATCACCTTCACGTCGGAGGATGCCCCCCAAGTTATGTCCAAGGACTTCAAGACCGCTTTAATCGTGACCCCGACCATAAGTAATACCGTGGTCGGGGCGGCGGTCATGGTCGGATGGGGGTAGTTCCTCAACTTGCTATTAGCTAAGCGACTTGACCGATGCAGATTCCCCGGTCGAAGGTCAAGAATATTGCGATCCCATTCTTCGGGATCGTGCCAGGAAGCTCGACCACCCCTTTGGGACAGGTGGTTTTGCCCGTCACTTTTGGTGCCTCAAAAAATTTCCGCGACCGAGCTGGTCACCTTTGAGGTGGTCGAGGGGATCTTCTACAACGCCATCCCCAAGGCCCGACTCGTCAAGTTTATGGCGCTAATCATTATAGCCACCGCTGCATGAAGCTCCCAGACTGTGGCATCATTATGCAGTCGCGCGACCTCAAAGCGCGCATGGTTGCGAGACTCAAGCTTTGGCCCTCGCCGGCATGTTGCTCGGCATAGGGCCCCAGAGAGACCACGAAGGTCGCCACCGTAGGCGATCATCCAACCGGCCCGAGGGCCAAAGGCCGATCGCCGAGGAGGAGGACCTTCCAAAGGCCCATATCTCACCCGAGTTGAGTTCCAAATAGAACTCGAGCTCAATCACCTTCCTCCCGCCAACAAAGGTATATTCGCTGGGAGCCGTGATATGCCGTGTCCCGAGGAGGTGATCGAGCACAAGTGCGTGTGAGGCGATCGCTAGCCTGTGCACCGTAAATCGCGCGCTCTCGCCGGAAAAAGTCGCCATCATTAGAGAAAACCTTGACAAGCTTCTGAAGGCCAGGTTCATCCGAGAGATCGACTACTCCGAGTGGTTGGCCAACCCGGTCATTGTCCAGAAGAAGGGCGGAAAGTGGAGAATGTGCGTGGACCATACGGGTTTAAATTCGCATGCCCGGAAGGACAACCACGCTCCGCCGCGATCGACAGATCGCCGAATCCACCGCTAACGCCAGATGTTAAGCTTCGACGCTTACTTTCGATACCACCGCATCAAGCCGGGCGGTTGAAGATGAGAGCAAGACATCATTCATCACGCGTGCTCGACTCTATCGCTACACGCACCATGTCGCTTGGTCTCGCTGCATTGCCGCGCGACCTTTCGCGCCGATGACCAAGACGCTCGAGCCCCAGATTGGCGCGAACCCCGAGGTCTACGTGGATGACATCATCGCCAAGAGCCCTTCCGAGGGCGACACCACGCTCAATACCTTGCAGGAACCTTCGCTGAGCAACAGCACAACATCAAGCTCAACCCGAGAAGTGTGTGTTGGGCGGCCTGGAAGGTGCTCGGCTACATGATCGGGGGCTCGGAGTCGCCCAAACCGAGAGAAGATAGAGGCAATCGAGAAGATGGCGCCCGACTCGGTGGCTTGGTCTAAAGGCTCACCGGTCAGATGGCCGCTTTCAGCCAGTTCATTTCTAAGGCTCGACGAAGCGGTTGCCGTTCTTAGTTCTTCGTGGCCCCGCGCAAGCAAGCGAACCTTCAATGGACTCGAGGCGCAGGCGGTCGCTCGATGACCAAGGCGACCTCTCGAGCCCGCCTTTGCTCACCACTCCCGACAAGGCGAGCAATTGCTGCTCTACTCGCAGCCACCGCCAGCCGTTAGTGCCGCCTGGTGGCTGAATGGGATGCGCAGAGCACCCGATCTACTACGCCAAGTCTCGTGACGGCCAGAGGAGCGCTACCCGCAGTCGAGGTTTGTACGCCTCTTCATGGCTTCGCGCAAGCTCCTAGATATTTCCAGCGCACTCGTGGTCGTCCCCGAGCAGCTTCCGCTGGGACATTTTGAGTAATCCGACGGCTGAAGGTCGACGCTAAGTGGGCCATGGAGTTGGCGGCATTCGACGTCCGGGTCATTATAGCGCGCACGGCAATCAAGTCACAGGTGCTCGTCGACTTCGTGGTCGAACAAACAGGGCCTCTCGTTCCTGAGCCCGAGGTCGGCGAAGAAAGGCCCTGGATCATGTACTTCGATGGCTCGAGGTCTTTCAACCGCCAGGTGGGATTTCATCTCACTCCGCGTGGTGACCGGGTTGAGGTATGTGATTCGCTTTTGGGTTTTGGTGACAAACAACGCTATGTGAGTACGAGGCTCTTTTAGGCGGCTCGCTGGGCTGCAAGGTCTTGAGAGTGCGTCGGTTGATTGTGCGGGCGCACTCACCGCTAAATCGTCAACCAGTTCAACAAGGAGTATCGCTGCTCGGAGGAATCAATGGCCAAATACCTCGCCGAGGTTCGCAAGATAGAGAAATGGTTCCGCAACACGGAGATCGTGCATGTGGCTCCTGGAAGGACAACTCCGATGCGCATCTCCTCTCCAAACTCGGTCGTTCGACGACGAGGTCCTCCCGACGTGATATCGGAAATCCCGGCGCTCTCCTCCATTTCCGATCAAGGCCCCTTGCCGCCTTTCATTGAAGGCACCCCATCTCGGGCCGAGCCCGATCCACCATTTTCAGCGGCGACGTGAGCTTCCAATCGAGCTCATGCGGAAGGAGCGGGACTAAGCGCCGGGCGAGCTCATATGAGCTTGTGGGCGGCAAGCTCTCACCGTCGAAATTTTCCAAACATCTTAGCGGCGTGTCCACGATGGAGGAAGGTAAGCACCTGCTACTTGACATTCATTCCGGTCTATGCGGGGCACACTCTTCTTTTAGGACCATGGTCGGGAAGGCTTTCCGCATGGGGTTTTACTAGTCCACAAGACGCCGGGACGCGCCCAACATTGTTAGCACTGCCGAGCTTGCCCGGGCTTCATGCTCGAAGGCGCATCAACCAAATTCCTCGCGCCTAGACCATCCGCTTAGCGTGGCCCTCTTCTCGACTTGAAATTTGGACATCCTCGGCCCCTTTCCACGAACTCACGGGAAGTTTACATTTGTGGCCATCGATACCTTCGCCAAGTGGGTCGAGGTGAACCCGTCTCGACCATCACGCTTCAGGCGATCAAATTCTTCCGTTTGTTCGTGGTCACCAGGTATGGGGTTTCACGCAGAATCATTACCGACAATGGAACTTAGTTTACTAGTGAATCGTTACGGGGAGTATTATGCGAAGACATAGGCACCAAGGTATGCTATGCCTCGGTGGCCCACCGCAGAGTAATGGAAGCAGTGGAGCGTGCTAACGGATAAATCGTTCAAGGCGTCAAAAAGCGAGTGGCAGATGAGCTCGAACGACACGGCCAGACCTGGGTGGATGAACTTCCCACCGTCTTGTGGTCTATTTGTACCACGACCAGCCGGGCAACAGGGTCCACACCCTTTCGACTCGTGTTTGGTACTGAAGCCGTCCTGCCTCCTGAGATTACGCTGGCTCTGCCGAGTCAACAGTCAATCGAGGTTGACTTCGAGTAAGAACGGTCTCTTGACCTTACCCTAGCGGAAGAAGTAAGATGCCGTGCACTGCTACGATCGGCGCATTACCTGCAAGCTCTTCGCAGGCATGCGTCTAGGTTGGTACAACCTAGGGAGCTCCTTGTTGGGGACTTAGCCCTGAGGTGGATTCAGGCACCGTCCAACACCAACAAGTTATCCCCACGGTGGGAGGGCCCCTACAGAGTCGTTTCAACAGATCGCGCGGGGGCTTACTGGCTAGCGATGCCGATGGTAGAAAGCTCTCTAGCTCGTGGAATATATACTGACTCAGTAAATTCTATATGTAAATCTTCTTACCCGAATCTCAATAAAGCTCTTGTTCAATTGTCATGGTTGGCTTATATGCATCTTTTTTCCTATTCTTTTGTATTGACTAGCTGCTCAATTCAGATTGAGCTCCGACCTGAGGCAGCCGACTTGTTCTTGGTCCAGAGTCGGGGGTGACTTTTCACCCAAAGGGTCGAGTTACGTGTAAGTTTAACCTCTTCGCATCAATACTCCCCTGCCCTCAGGTTCGAGCTAAGTCCTCGACTCGACCTAACGAAAGCGACAAACCGTTGTCTTGGCTCGAGTGTCACTCTGGAATTCAAGTTTTTTTCTCGATGCGACCATATTATGCCCCCAATTGCTCTTTTTCGATCTTTTAGGCTTGGCCTTTGATGGGTTTTTTTACGCCCAAAGGTAGGCGTTGTTTCGACCTTGAGCCCTTGAAATTTGGATGGGATATACTACTACGACCAAGAAATAGCTGAATGCACGATGGGGAAAATTTTTCGCGCCAAACCAAACAAGACATTAAGCCATTCTTACGGTAAAGCTTTTTGTTTTTACAAAAGTTTTTTGCTTAGAAAGATCTAGCCTTATTTACAGGTCAGCCATCTCGTTAGCGAGCTTCTTTTGCTCGAGCTCGGCGACCTTGGTCCTCAAGGTCGATAACTCGCTCTGGCGCTGGAGGGCTTCTTGGGAGGCATCCGCAGCTCGGCGCCGTTCATCCTGGAGTTGGGCCAAGGCACTCCTCGCCGCTTTGTTGGCACGCTCAAGTTTTCCCTCAAGCTCCAGGATCTTGGCCTCGAGCTCGGGACGCCTTCATCGAGAAGACGCCGCTCACGCGGCATTCTCCAGCCTGACCTTGGCACCTTGGTCTTGAGCGCCTTCTTTGGGCGCTCAAGTTTCCCCTCAAGCTCGAGGATCTTGGCCTCGAGCTCGCGGGACGCCCTCGTCAAGGAAGATTCTCGCTCATGGCAGCCTTCTCAGCGCCTCGACCTTGGCTCGCTCGCCTCGAGCAACAGGCGACGCATCACGCTCTTGCTCGACGGCCTTGTAGCCATGTTCGGCGGAGACCACGGTGCCTGCCGAGCTCGACCACATGGGCTACCTCTGCGCCCTCATCGCTGGCAAGGTCGTCAAGCTCCTTGGTCTTTTACTCGAGCTCCTCTTGGTCGACCTCGATGGTCGCGATGAACTTGGAGCGCTCGGCCTCCCGTGCCTCTACCATGTTCATGAGGTCCCGTAGCACGTTGGCGTGCTCTTGAAGGCCTTGCGACCTTGGGAAACATTGCCAATCACCTTCCACGGCGGAGGGTGACCCAAAGTAAGAAAAGAAGCGAGGAACTCGGCCTAACTGCCGTGAGGTGTGCAAGGGGGCTCTTACCTTATGAAGGCGGTCTTCGAGGCGTGCGCGGGTGAACTCTTCATGGTCGTCGATGCGCACACGGGAGATCTCTTCCTCTTCGTCGCCCGGCGCTCCTGAGTTAGGGCCGGTCTCGACCACCGCCGGCGCGTTTGGGCCAGGACCTTGAATCCCCGCGCTAGTGGTGACCTGGAGTTCTGTCGTCCCTCCCAGTGGGTTCAACTCGCTAGCAGGGGTGGTCGTGGCGGCATCGTCGGTTCCGGTCTGTGAGGTCGGGGCTCCGCTTGCTTTCGGCTCTGAGGAAACGGTGGCCAGATCCGCCACGCGCTCTACGGCCGCACTCTTAACCTCCCTGGCCTGGGGAGCCATAGCCTCAGCGCCAGGCGTCGTCTCGATGGGGCGGACTTGAGATACTTCCACAGTACGGCCATCTTCGGTGGCCGGTGGCACCACGACATCGACGTCCGGAGCAACCGAGGTCGGACGTTCCTAGGGTGTCTCCATGGCCGCGACCAAGGTACCCTAGGAACCTTCCTCCGTGTCGACCTCGGGAGGATCAGTGACAACGGCGGCACCCGTCTCGCCGGTGTCGAGGTCCTCGCTGGATGCGGGCTGTACTTCTTCGGCAGGGTCATCGAGCTCTTGGTCAGACTCGCCGACCGGGGCCCAGCTCGGGGGCTCATAAGGAGAACACGCCCGGCCTGAGGGGCGGCGCCGGGCCAACATGTAGGAATCCTCCTCATCCTTGGACTCGGACTCGCAAGTCAAAACGGGCAAGTTTCGAACGCAGGCGCTCGAGATCTGCGATCAAGAACAGACACTAAGCCGGAAAAATACGAAGGGGGCGGAGCAAACTGAAAAGACAGAAACTTACATGAGTCATCGGCCTCCGCCTTGTCGAAGGCCGGCGTGGGTCTTGTTGCCCGGCCGCTTCTGAGGGCACGCTGCCGGCTCCACCACAGGACCTCGGAACTTCATGTTGGATCAGATTTTTGCCACGGAGGCCTGGGGAGCTCGAGCTTGGCGCCTGGGCCTTGAGGGCTCGAGGTCCTGGCGGCGTCCGCCGCGCTTTGTTGCTGCAAAGTAGATAACATATCAAGTATCGAAGAACACGAGCATGGGCTCGGGAGCTCGCCATGTGAATCCTTACTGCGGAGACGGTCACCCCACTGAGGTGGGGTTTCTTCACCTCCGATGGACAGCTCCCTGGGAGACCTCTTCTTCCTTTCTTGCTTTTGCCCCGCTGAGCGGTGGGAGCATCCTTTTTGGCAGTCTCGAGCAGCTCTTGATGGTCCTGTGGGCAAGTGAAGTTCAAGAAGGGTCTCGTGGGAACTCAGGTCGAGAGCATGGTCGAGGTGGCTTACCTCGGCCTTTCGACAGAGCACGTTCTTAGGGACGGGGTCTCCAATGGCATAGTCGTGTGCCATCTTCCTGAACATTTCGTTCATCCTGGCGGCAATCCAGGACTCCTTCGGTGCTGCAAGAAGAAGCAACCATCAAAGAAAATTGAAGGACAGACTCGAGCAAACCTCGAAGCATGAAGGCTTACCAGACGCGTTCATGGGCAGGTCGATGCGCCCTTGGATCTTGTAGAACGGGTGTACCCTCCTCCGCAGAGGGGATACCCGGTTCCGCAGGAAATCATTAGCAATCGCCTACCCAGTGAGGCCGCGCACGGCGCAAATGTGTATCATGGCGATGGCTTCCTCGTCAACCTCGAGGTCGTCCGCCTCTGGGGTCTCCTTCTCGGCAATAGGGGTTCCCTCGTACACCAGCGTGCCGCCTTCCCCCTTCTTCAGATAAAACCACCGCTCGAACCATGGGCCGAAGGAGTCCCGAGATTGCCACTTGGGGAAGGACCACTTGAGCCCTGTCCACAGCCGGAAGTAGAGGAATCCGACCACGGGGTCCTTCCTAGAGCGAAAGAGGCTGAAGTACCGGACGAAGAGCGAGGGGGTGGGAAGGATTCCTAGGAACCCCTCGCACAAGTGGGAGAAGATGGTGAGAAGGAGGACAGAGTTTGGCACCAGATTGATGAGTTCGATCTCGCACTGGAGAGGACCGCTATGACGAACTTGCTCTCCGGGTCCGCAATCCAAGAGAGCGTAGTGCTTTCGTGCAGACGATCTGTCGATCCCCCGGGCTTGTTCGTTCTCGCCACGGCAACCGCCATGTCACCAGTCGATCAACCCTGTGGTCTCGAAGTTCCTTCATCCTCGTCGGCGATAATGTGCTCTCTCAAGCTTGGCCATGGTAAGCGCGCGAATTTGGTTGAGGAGAAGAGGCGCCTTGCTCTGCAAGGAGATTTGGGAGACGAAGCGTTGGATCGTAAGTTTTTCTCAGGAGTTGCTGTGGGCTCGGGTGCGTGGGCTGTGTCGCCGATAAATCCAGTCCACGGTGTCTCAAAGGGCGCGCCAGTCGCGATTTGACGGGAGCAATTAAGGCCTGAGCCGCGGACTCGAGGCGCTCCAGTTGTCCGCTGGCCGTTCACATCCGTACCATCATCGCGAAGATCAAAGGTCGCCAGGTGTCGAGGCCGAAGGTTTTGCTTTGTGGTCTCCACCCGACCTCGACCTAGGGGTCGAGACCTGCAGATGTTTGTTCCTTGCGCCTGCGATGAGAGGCTCGAGGTCGTTTTCAAGTGCCTTCTTCGACCTAGAGTCTCGGGGGCTAGCTGACGAGGGTTGGGCAACCCTTGCCCGGTCCACGCGCGGTCAATAGGGTACCTGGCTCGGGGCAATCTAGTAAGGGCCCTCTTCCACGACCTGGGCGTTGTTGGGCCTCGCTTGGTAACGAGTTCAAGCGGTGAGAAGCCTCGTCCCCGCTCGGCCTCGACCTAAGCCCAGGTGTACACCCACTCGACGGTTACCAAGATCCGGATGACTGCGTCAAGGAGGGAGTGGGCGGCGTTTCCGGGGCAGTTGCTGCCCACCTTCAATACGCACGGAGTCCACCTCTCCGGGGATTTCTCCCGCCCGTTACAGGCAACGTCCGAGTGAATATAAAGCTGCGCAGGGCGCATGTACAAAGGGACTCACCGGCAATAGTTTTTACACACATACAGTGCTCAGATTAGAGTTGTAAACACCCCTTGTACTCACAGTTAGTGAATTCCTCTGCCCGTAGAGGAGACTGGACGTAGAGCTATTACCCTCGTGGGGGCTCGAACCAGTATAAACCCTTATCTCCTGCTCGTTGACGCCTGGCCCGACCTTCATCTACGCCATTGTTGACTGAAGCGCTTTCTGGGCCCCTCATACGTTCTAATCCCCTTTTCATTTCTGCGGTCAAGCGATTCCGATCGTCGACACTAGGATTATTTTTTTGGCTGTACTATCAAGAGTGACTCAGTACAAGTTGGTAACTTGGTTCATTAGGTTTCTATCTACACTCGACTGCTTGGAGTTGAATCATTTAATCATTCTGCTCTTTGAACCAAAATTCCTATATAAAACAGTCTAAGTCCTTTCATCATTACCAAAATCAAGTCTTTTCAACTCAAAATATTCCTTAATCAAAATTCTGATCAAATCCTATGCATTTCAACGGACCAAATCTCATATTTTCATATTCTTAAGTCTGTAGCAAAATTCCTCAAAGAAACTCTGTTATATCTGTCTTGCCCATCTATGACGGACCAAATTATTTGGTCTGGCATACATGTGCGTTCAGCCGACCAAGTATCTCAGAGTTGCCTATCTATGACGGACCAAATTTTTTGGTCCGCCATACACATACCTTGGTCGGATTCAATGTATCTCAGCTCCCCATCTATGACGGACCAAACTTTTTGGTCCGGCATAAATACAAAAATAACTATATCTTCTGACAGAGAAATCTTTGGTATTCATACCTTGTATTCATGATCAAAATCATATTCTTTTTGAGAAAAATTCTCATTCTAGATGGACCAAATATTACTAATTCAAAGTTTAGTTAATGACAAATTCAAATCTTTTGATTAAACTCTTTTTTCATCAAAAATTTGGTCCATAGCTACTGATCACTATCATATCCCATCTATGACGGACCAAATTTTTTAGTCCGCCATACATGCTAGACCCCGTTTTACTCTGACGAACCAAACATGCTGAGCTCCCCATGTATGACGGACTAAACTTTTTGGTCCATCATAAATGTCTGAATTTGGTCTGTGATACACATGATCAGTATCGCTAAGGTAAATCTTCCGTCCGTCCAGAACGTGTTTTAAGCTCAAAATTGACACTCGACACGCAAGCAGTCATCATGGTAGGTACAACAACTCTTTTTGTCAGAATTGGCTATATAAGCATTGCCAGAGCTATCTACCACAGAACTTTATGAACTCCTTGATATTTTAGCATTCAAAGCTCTCTCTTCCAACAAGGAGTCTGTGCTTCACTCTGAAACTCAAAAACCTCATTCTTTCTAAGTAATTTAGCTCCAAGCAAGTGTCTTGTGCTGTAGTTTGCGAGTGAACCAAGAGACAACTTGTGCAAGTTTATTACTCTTGGATCTCGGTGTTCCTAGACAGCTTGGAGGAGGTGAAAAGTGCGACCTGTCCAAAGAATATTGTGGAAGTCCACTTTTGTTTGTGAAGGGTTTGTAGCTCACCTCACTGGAGTGGTGAAAGAGCTACCCGAATGAGAACCATAGCTACTGCAACTAGCTGTGGTGAAGCAATACTTCGAGAGAAGTGCTTCAACGTGGAGTAGGAGTGCTCTAAACCACGGGATAAATATCAGTCTCATTCTGTTCTTTCCTTTATATTGAATTGCTTTCGCTGCTTATTCATTTTACTGTGATCTTTGTTTCATTCTGACATTAACTCATTTGCTCATATAGAATAGTTAACTGTAATCAAGAATTAAAATTTGAAGAGTTGCCTATTCACCCCCCCTCCTAGGCCAACTCGATCCTTCAAAGGTAACCAAGTTACTATATTTAATTGTGACTGCAAGTTGCCTGAAATTGTCGATCAATTACCATTAAGCGATACTAATGATGCAGGAAAGTCTCGTTCCAGCAAGTATATTTCTTGAATATTTGTCTAAACCTTCTATAGACATATTCATAAAAAAAACTCCTGACCATTACAGAGGTCAGAGTCTTTGAGCATAATTCAGATTGGGTTAAACCATTTAGAGCCTATCTAGAAAATGGGACACTGTCTGAGAATGTTCATGAAAAGGACAGACTAGTTTGGAAGCTCGAATGTATAAAATTCTCAACAATACTCTTGATACAAAGGAAACACCTGGTATTCTAATACGATGTGTAACCCAAGAGTAGGGAAAAATATTGCTTAATGCATGGGGCTTATGTAGAGCACACGCTTCACATAGAACTATGGTCGAAAAAGCTTTTCAACAAGGTTTTTATGAGTCCACTCCTTTACAATAATATGCCATGCACCTTGTAAAAAATTGTGATCAATACCAATTTCATACTCAATTAGTGCATTTAACTGCTAATCAATTACAAACTATACCTTTGTCATGGCCATTTGCAACATGGGGCATTGACATAGTAGGTCCTTTACCAAGAGCAACTAATGGATTTAAATTCTTGTTTGTTGTGATCGACACATTTACAAAATGGACTGAAGTTGTACATGTAGTTTCCATTATGGCTCAGGCAGCAAAAAAATTCTTTGTGCAAAATATAGTCATTAGATTTGGTGTACATGGTTGGTTAATTATTGATAATGGATCAAAGTTCGTCAGTGGTCTGTTTTCAAGATTGTAGCGATGAAATAGGCATAAAAATTTGCTACACTTCAGTTGTTCATCCTCAGAGCAACAGAGCAGTTGAACGAGTTAATGACCAAATTATAAAAGGTATAAATAATGAGTGTTTGATCGTTTTACCAAACGCTCGGAGTCTTAGGTAGACATCCTCTACTCTGTGTTCTAGGCCATACATACAACGACCACTAGAGCAATAGGAGAAACACCTTTTTAACTAGTTTACGGAGTTGAAGCTGTGTTGCCAAATGAGATTAATTAGGATTCTACATAGGCTTCTCTTTATGAATAGTTTAATTAAGATGACCAGCGCGAAAATGACATCAATCTCTTAGAAGAAAAGCAAGATCGAGCATTTATCAGGTTAACAGCTTATTTACAAGGCTTAAAATATTACAACAAAAGAGTTTAACGATGAATACTTAGATAAGTTTTCTCCCAAATGGGAAGATCTCTTTACTGTTGTATCAATTACCGACCAGCTTTTGTTCGACTTGCCATGGAAGAAGGAAGAATTCGGTCAAATACTTGGAATATCCAGTATCTTCATAGTATTTTTGTGTAAATAAATTTATTTTCATATTTTTCATTTACATAAAGTATCTCTTTAAAACATTGTATATCAAAATTATTTCTATTCTGATAATTCTCTGAGAATTCACAAAGTCATAATTTGCCCAGCCTCTCTATAAACAATGTACGAGGTTACTAGTCAGATTGTGAGGTTGTAGGGTCGAGGATGCGCCTAGAGGGGGGGTGAATAGGCGTTTTACAAAATTCGATCGCTCACTAAACGATTCGCTCTAATCAACCCCTATGTCAAAACCTAATCAATTATATATGCGGAAGCGATAAATAGGTTTTGACAATTAAAGTCTAAATCAACTAGGCTTACTAGTGCACTAACTAAATTATGTCTCTAAACTAGAATTGCTAAATTGATCAATCAATTAACACTAAGCAATTCTAATTACAATCAAGCAATTGAACAATATACAATAAATGTAAATACTTGAGAGTAAAAGAGACAAGAGGCAAACGATGTTTTTCCGTGGTGTTTG
Organism: Guadua angustifolia; assembly: GCA_036346375.1. Classification (NCBI taxonomy): domain Eukaryota; kingdom Viridiplantae; phylum Streptophyta; class Magnoliopsida; order Poales; family Poaceae; genus Guadua; species Guadua angustifolia. The sequence continues at coordinate 15,427 of JAYEVE010000784.1, forward strand.
GAGACTTGCCGGTCTCCCCTAGTCCACGTTGAGGCAAGCCCACACTTGGACCGGCTCCCGCTCGAGCACCCGCCTCTTTCCACTAGTCGTGGTTTTCACGCTATGCCGTAGGCTCAACCCGAACCTTCACAAACTTGCCGGGCTACTCACACCTTGAGAGCTCCGCGCCACGACGACGCCCACGCCTGCCTAGGAGTCAAGAACCTCCAAGAGTAACAAGCCGCCTCGCTTGAACTTCACCGAGCACAACGAATGCGCCCCGATGATCACCTCGTGCAACACATGCACCAAGGCCTCACTCAAGTGCAACACATGCACAAGAGATCACTCAATCCACTCCTAATTGCAACACATGCAATCAAGGCTCACTTTTAGCTCAAGAATCAAATGGGAGTGTGCAACACATGCAACACCTCACCCAAACCCTCAACCAAGCCAAAGAACCTCTACCCAAGCCCCCAAAGGGGTCTATTTATACCCCACACAAGAAAACTAGCCGCTGGGGGCAAAAAATGATTTTCAGCGAGAGGCCATTATACCAAGACCCACCGCAGATGACCGCTCCTCACAAGACAACGGTAAAAAATCGCATCACATTGAAAACCCGGTCATACTGCCGCCCTTGGTCGGTATGATCAAGACATGGTTTAGATGACCGCTGGGGTGCGGTCATACCTACCAACCTCACGCAACAAACACCCCTCTCGAGAAAACACACAAGATAGGGGCCGGTCATACCGACGCAGAGGATGACATGCAGGGCAAAAGGTCATACCGCCTTAATTCGACTCGGACACCGATTTTTCGCGATCATTTCACCAAAGAGCCAAACATTATTCCTTAAGCCATTTAGATGATCAACACATGATCATACACTCGTGCAAAACACATTTGCACCAATTTAGCTCATGCTCAAAGAATTGCAACCAAATTGCGAAAACGCATTCCGCAACCAACTCAAGAACTATTTGCAAAACGTATTAAGCAAATCAAACTCGAGTTTATGAGATTAATCCCCCTAGCCATGTGAAGGTCAACACAAGACCCGGTCAACTTGCCAACACCCGTTGCAAGCCCCACTCACATGCTCTCGGGATTCCGGACTCATAAACCTCAGTTTATTCGCACAACGAACTTGCAAATAACTCAATAAACGCATTTCATGCTTGAGCACTACTCTTTGCAACACATGCAAAAGTCTAGCTCCAAGCAACACCAAATCAAGAAGCATGAACTCTCTAATTGCAACACATGCAATTCTCTAGTTCCATGCAACACCAAAACCAAACTTCAACTAAAACCAAATCACATGTATGAGCTCTCTACTCGCAACACATGCAAGCCTCTAGCTCCATACAAACTCATAAACACCAAATCAACTTCGTGCTTGAGCTCTCTCCTTTTGCAACACATGCAAAACTTAGCTCCAAGCAACCACATAGTTTTTAGAAAGATTGTTTTGAACGAAACCAAAGCATGAAGCTTCAACATTTGCAACACATGCAAAAGTGAACTTCACGCAAAAGCCAACGCATATAGCTTATCCCATTTGCAACACATGCAAATCAAAGCATTATGCGAAAACCAAATGCATAAGCTCTTCCTCTTTGCAACACATGCAAATCAGAGTATAAACCAATAACAGCCAAGCATAGGTTTAACCCATTTGCAACACATGCCAAATGGTTAACCCTCATGCAAAAACCAAATCAAATTATGATTTGAGCTTGAGTGAACGCGGGATTGAGATCATCAACACATGATGAAACTCAAGCTAGGAGACAACCCTTCTTAATAGTACGGCGATAAAAGCTTAGACTCAAAGACTACAAAAGTCCTTAGCCTATCTAATTATACCTTCGCCGCCGCACGCAAGCAATCCTTTTTGGGGTCTTTAAGATCTTTACTTATTTGCTCCCCCGGGATCATCACTCAACTCCTCTTTATCTTCGGGATCCATTCTTGACGTTCATCACCTCATGATGCCGTCCTTGTCCCGTTCTCATCCATCTTTGGACCTAACTCAATCACAACTCATAAAATAGTTAGTCCAAGATGCATGGTTGTCTCAATTATCTTTTACACTCCTTTAGCACATAACGGATGCCTTTAGATCAATTGAGCACAACCTAAATTAATTTGAATGATTTAATTGTGTCTTAAGTACAATAATGTAACACATACTTCATTATACTTAAGAGCTATTCATTTGTCCTTAATTAATCAAGGAACACCATCAACACATGATGAAATGTTCTTTAATGATTAACAAGACAAATGAACTCAATTTAAATTATCATTTAAATTGATATGAGTATATATTAACTACACAAGTTTTCATATACTCATGTTGATGAAAAGTAATGATCCATTATATGTAAATTATATGGAAATGATCATTACTCTAAGTCATCAACTATAGAACAAACCCCACATGTATATGTGCATAAATATAATTGACTTGAACATAATATGCACATATTCAATTTGATCGTATTGGAGTATATCCTATATTACCATGAGTATACTTATAACTAGGCAATTCAAATATATACTCAAGGATTTAGTTTCTTTTGTCTTGATCCTTATATGTGTCAATAAAGAATAGATCAATACAATGAAACTATCAAGTTAAACCACGAACTCCCCCTAAGTGTGTGCATCCATGTAATATATGGATTGGGAAACATGATGCATATTTTGTGGTTAATATAACGGGGACATTCATATTTTAACTTGACTCCAAAATATGCAACTAATATTAAGATGAATATGCAAACATACTTTGGGTTTTCCATTTTTCAATGCGATGAGACTAATCAAAGATATTCTAAATAAACAAGTTAGTCTCGATATAAGATTTGTCATTAATAACAAAATCACATTAAATGGATAATCTCAATATTAGATTTGTCATTAACACCAAAACCATAACTAATGAAGGTTGAACTTACAGAGGTAATATCTAATAGAGACTTTTCTTATAAGCCAATACTTATTGTATTGAAACTTGTTAGAATAATCTTATCTTCGATTTGTTGTTGATTAATACCAAATACTACGTGAAAAGAATAGGTCGTCAATCCTACTACTGTTAGTTGAACACATTCCTGGTCAGCACATAAACTATTGGGGGCTAGTCATATTATCAGAAAAATATGCAAGCAGATGAGATACAAGATGAAATATAACACAAGAAGAGAATTTTTTCATTCATTCATTCAAATAAGTCATACATGTTGCTTGAATGTAATCTTTACATTTTTCATGTATGTCTCATCGGCAGAGGCTACTTCTATACATTTCTTATCAATCTCTTCTTGAGTAGTTAGCTTTAGGTCGAGCGCCGTTTCTCTAAATCAACCGCATCCTTGTAAAAGTGCCTTATGACTAGGGGTGAAAACGGTACGGAAAGTTTCCGACCGTTCCGAAGAAAAACGGAAACGGAAGCTCTTTTTCGAAAACGGAATCGGAAAGTATCGGTACGGAAACGGAAACGGAACGGAAATTATGTGTACAGTAACCCGGAATTTCCGAATTCAATCCGGCCCAGCAGCCCACGCCCACGGCCCACCAATCGGAATAGCCAGCCGGCCAGCCCTAACCCTAGTTGATAACCAACGTATTACAAATAAGACACTAGGGCTATGTATTACATAGTTACCCTATAGATAGTTGAAAGTGAATCTTCTCTTCATGTGTGTCTTATTTGTAATACGTTGGTTATCCTGTTTCACTAGCTTTGATGTTAGTCACCAAATCGCAACACTCCGCTATGATTTTTAGCTTGATTTTGCATGTTGTAAAGTGTCACCACTCCATGCGATGATCGTGATATAGCTTCAGATGACATCGTTGGTTTCAGATTTCTCTTAGTAGTTGTCTATACGCTTGTGTATGTAAGCTAAAGAGCTTTACTAAGATATTCTTCAGAATCGAATAGATCATGTACTACATTCTTGTGAAATTTTCCGTTTCCGCTTCCGTGATCCGCCCGCTCTGCTCCATTTTCGCTTCGTCACTATCCGCTATCGTATCCGCTTCCGGATTTCGATTCGTTTCCGTATCGGTAAAAATATGGAAATGGAAACGGAACAGCTATTTACCGACCGTTTCCGTTCCATTTTCACCCCTACTTATGACTAAAAGGGCACTTACTTGGAGGGTAATTGAAGCTCGGAGAGTAGTCTTGATAGTCTGCACCGTCGTTGCAAGGATGTGGCTTTGGATGATCTTCATCGTCATTCACCCTCGCCGACTGTGTCATCAACCGAAGGATCAGGAATTTTAAGTTTTACTTCTTTCCCCTTTAAATCCATGATGATTTTATGAAGCTGTTCAAAAATAAAGTTCAAAGTGGTTTTCTACCTCTCTGAACTATAGCCAAATCTTTTACGAAGAACTTTATTTGGTCAATCAGATTATCCATTTCATTCTTCATCACCATTGCTCTTCAGACTTTATCCTCTCTTTTTCCCTATCAGAAAATTGAGATTCTCTAGCCATTATTGTATTTGTCAACTCTACAAAGTTTAAATTATAAGTTACTTTCAATTTTTCTAAATAATAAATAATAATAAATTTAACGTAGGTTGGGACGTGGTTCTTACCTGCTATTTCGGATTCCTTTTCCAGAAGAGTAATCTTGTACTCTTGGGAGAGCTTTTGAATCTTCTCTTTATTTCTCTTGTAGGCTTCATGGAGTCTAATAGTTTTATCTTCATGATATTTGACCTTGTTAGTAGCCTCAACAAGATCAAAATCATATCCCCTTGGAGGTGTTTTCAGCCACTAAGAGTTACTTTTCTTATTCTTTTATTTGTTATTTTTGTCTGTTTTGGTACGGTTTGGTTAGAACCAAAAAAAGAAAATAAATATATAAAAATAATAAGGAAGATTCATACCTTCTTATTGTTTCAACTTCAGCCTTGACCAAATTATTTGCCTGCCAACCTAGCAGGTAGAGCAGTTCTTGCGAGTGTGTAACATTCCATTTTTTGAGCCTTTTTAAAATTTTGGTGAATTTAAAATTTTCATTTAGTGCATGCAAATCATTTGAATCGAAAGTATAAGTTTAAATGAGTTCAAAATAATTTATTTGGGTTCTAAATACTTAAAAGTATTTTTAAGAATTTTCTGAGATTCCTAATCTATTTGTTATTTATTTTAGCTTTTCTTAATTTTCTAGAATTTTCTAAAATGATAAATCTTTTTCTTTTTCTTTTTTCGCGCAGGTTGTTTCTTTCACGGCCCACTCCTGTTGCGCCGCCGCCCAACCTATTTCCTTCTCCCAGCCCGGTCCTCTCCGCAGCTTCCTCTCCCGGCTTAGCCTACGCGACCCACCTCGTGCTCGCACCCGCTGGTGCATGGGGCCCGTCTGTCAGTGACCGGCACCGTCGTCTCCGAGCTGATCTCTCCATCTCCTGAATCATGTACCCGCCGTCGTGATTTTCTCACCTACTACGCCTTATTCGGGCCGATCTCCTCTGGAATTCGCGTATATAAAAGCTGCCGCCCTATCCTCTTTTGTTTTCTCCAAGTTTTGTGACCCGTGCACCGCCAAGATGCTAACCCTACCCATCGTCTTGCACTGCCGGCTCTGAGCTCTTCCTCGCTGTCTTTCTTCCTCGTTAGTGAGCCTCTGTCGCTAATTTTGGTCGCATCGAGTTCTCTGCTAGCCCTCTATCTTTTGTCCCAAGTCCCGTGCCATCTCGTCATGATTTGGCATACAAGCGAAGTTGCCTTCTCCGTCTCACGACGGATGCGTGCTCATTGCGCCGGCACCACCCGCGTACACGAACCTCGGCTGGCACCGCATCGGACCGCGATTACTTTCACATGCTGCCTGTGTCAGCACCACCTCAGCGCCATGTCGCTTCACATTCCGCCTTGCGTCGCCGCCAGCCCCATGTTGCACCACGCCTTACGTCAGCGTGGTAGCTATGTTTCACGCCACGTCGACTCTAGCCGCCACTTGGCATCCACGTTAGCGTGGTCCGCCACATCATCGCAAGATCCCTCTGTGCTCTCAATCCACCATGGACCAAGCCACTGACATGTGGGTCTCACATGTCAGCTGGTATTTCTTTTTATTTTTCCTATTTTCTATAAAATCTAAAAATTCCAGCCAATCATGTCATGCCACGTGTCAACCTTTTTTATTTTTCTGATGCAAGAAACTTCCAAGAGCGTGTTCTCCCTCGTTCGAGCTCCCATTCCATTAATTTAAAATTTTAAATTCATTTAAATTCATGATCTATCTTCCAGTATCATTCTTTTCAATTTTTGAATTTTTTTTAATTTGTTTTATTTATTTTTTCTTATTTCACGTGTAGATGACGCAGTCAAAACTCAAGCTTAATCACCGACGTAAGTAGAACTAGTAGGAGGCAGCAAAGGCAAGTTTTCTTTGAACACATTGATCCCAAATTTTATGAAAAACTTATATTATTTAAATTATGCATACTTACTTTTACGTAACGTACTTTAAATGTGGTTTTAAGGTTTGGTTAAATTCCAGATTTGGTATACCCTCATTGACATTAATCATGACAAACCTTTGACACCCTAGATGATACTAGCTATTTTATTTCGTGATAACCAATAGTGTAGCATGTGACGATAGAATTGCTTAGTCTAGCTTAAATGTTTCGGTATTATGCCACTGTGGGAATCATTTCAAACATTGTTTAAACTTATTTGTGAAGATGCGACAATTGATATTGTTGGTGTTATTTAAATGAAACATAAAGTGGAAATGGCTTAGACCGGGGGCGAATGGATGTTTGGTGGTAAAGTAAATGTTCAGCCCTAGTCAATTAAGGACTGAAGCATGTATTACCATGGACCGAGTATTACCGTACAACCACAAGTCTATATGGGTATGACCTAGCTAATTAATTTGTACCTCTCGTCATTGGCTTTGCCATTTGGTGGGATGTCAGAGCCGGATGGTGAGACTCGTAAGGCGCAAGTGAGGGCTTCTATACTGGGTGGCTAGAACCCTACAACGGTGAAACCTTAGCGAGCAAAGTTAATAGTAGTGTCATGCATTGTAAAGACCTTGTCATGATCTCTCTGCCGACACACCAAAAAAAGTGTGTTAATTGCATGGCAATAAGAGTCAATCATGTCTTGTGGGTAAAACTGCACACACTTTGCAGAGTTAAAACTACTTAAGTAGCCGTGCCCACGGTCAAAGGCAGGCGAGGTATGCTTGCACATTGTAGATCTTATGGTTTGTTTTAAATGAAAATGGTGGTTTGGGAATCTGTGAGTGGATGGAATTCATGGATTGTGGTTTGGCGGTTGGAGCTAATCAGGTGGTTGGAACCTGTTTAGTTGTTATATCAAATTCAATTACTATTCAATTACATTTTGGTCAACTGATGCTTTGTAAAATTACTATTGGTATTTAAAATTAAACTTTGCTTTATGCTAAAAGAGACATATTATACCTTCAATTGTTCAGCCATGCATATAGTTATCATGCATTACGTTTCCAAGACTTGCGGGATACATTTTGTGCTTGTCCTTGCAATATCCCAACTTTCCATAGAGAAGTGCATAGAAGTTGAAGATGACTACGAGTTCTATGCTTGTGGTTATGACGAAGGTGATCCGGATTACTAGAATGCGAACCCCAGTTGATTGCCTGTTGGGCAAATGGATGGGTTTATCTTGCTGCTGTTATTTCATTTCCGCTGTTTCTTATTGAACTCAAGCCATTAGGTTGCCTATTTGTAATAATTGGCCATAAGGCTAATACCTTTTTGCTTAATTGATATTATTTAATTGGTTCGTGATATGATTGTGTTATCATCACTGTTTCCACTGTGTGTATTAGCTTTTCCTGGACTAACACGGTTGTAAACAGAGAGATCGGATTTTGGAAATATGGTCTCGACAAAGTGCTATAAAAAGCAAAAATAGCAAATGAATTAAAATTACCTTTCTTTGATATTTCTTAACAGAAATAAAATAAGATGTATAACTTTGATTGCAAGTTATTAAAAACTTGCTTGAAGACCTAATTAGAATGACCCCAAGAAGATGCTTGTGTCAAAGCCACAGGAGTGACGGAAGTGATCATGACTCTTTTAGGCACCACTATTTCTTTTGTCCTACTGGTCGAAACGACCAACGCCTTTTCCATTATAGCAGGAGGGTCTTCGGTTTCCATGGCCATAGACACCTCCTCGGCAGCAGTGGTCATCCCTTCCATCTCCATTGTCATCATAAGAGGAGCATCAACCTCCTTTGGGGGCAATAAAACTTGACCGACTAGTGTGTCTACTACAGTAGTTGAGAATTTTTCACCCTCAACACTGGTCGGATTTGCTTCTCCACTGGTCGAGTTTTCTTAGACAACCACCTAGGTTGACATTAAGGCTTGTTCCACACTGGTCATCGCCAATGTGATCAGTGGGTTAGCCTCATCACCGACCTGAGCAACCATACCCTGGTTTGCAAGAGAATAGGGGACAGTTGTCTCGGGACTAAAAAAGAAAGAACCAAAAGTACTCTTAGATTCTGAAGGAAAAATACATAGAAATAAGAGAGTGTAAAAATAAATACCTACGGCAAAGTCCTAATCTATATCCCAGAATATTAGAGGAAGTGATGATGCCCCAACATCAAAATCGAGAGTTTTGTTCCTCTTAACAGTCAGAGAAACATTATTTTCTAAATCTTCACTCTCACCCTAGACAAAGGGGAATGTTAGAATATTTCTATATGGACAATCCTAGTTATGGTTAAACCATTTTTTATAGTGCACCTGGGATGAAGTCCTCATAAGTGTCCCCACAGCAAATGCTACCCTCTTGTCTTGCTCCTGAGACCGATCATGCGCACACTTGGAGCATATGGCGCTAACTGGTACCAGGGCCTCACTAGTGCTGGTCAAGTTAGCACTAGCCAGAGCAGTGATTAGATCTATCATTTTTTGAGCACCTCTAGTAGAGGTCCTCAACTATTTGGTCAGAGGAGCAGACGCTGAGACCTCATATTGGTCAGCAGCTCATTTTCAACCATGTATCTGCAGATGAGTTTATCTGTTAACATGAGGAATTAACCAAACATATCTGAAGAAATTTTTCAGTACTCACCATGGTGTGTTCATTAATAAACTCATTGGTTTGCCTAATCAGACCGGACAGCTGCTTGTCCAAAGCAGCCCGATCGAACCCATCAAAAGAAACATGAAGCATGTCCGCAATTCTTGACCAAGTCTCTCTGATAGTTAAAACAAACATGATAAAATACCCATAAATATTAGTAAAAATCATTTAATAAAGAAAGAAAGAGGTCGGTAATTAAAAGTTTTATTACCTCTAGGTTCATTCTTAGTTGGATCCTAGTCGCCTTCCATCCTTTAGACAAACCTGACCGCCTCTTCAGAGGGCCCACTTTGTGATATAGAAAATTGAAGCTGATCTTCTGCCCCATCAAACCCCTCAAAATTTTTGAGTAAAACCACTCCCATCGGTAATCACGTCATGTGTCTTTGGTTGGGAGTGGGGGACACCGAGAAGTCATTTTATCTTAGAACTTAAAATAAGCGCTCCCAAAAAGATCATGGCTTTTCTTATTCCTAGTATATCGATAGAAATAGCAGAAAAGACGAAATGATGCGAGAAAACACTCAAAATCAAAATAGAATTTGGAGAAAGATGGTGAAGCTCGATCTCATAATGATCTAGCACATCAGCCAAAAACTCACTCTCGAGAAGGCAAAATCATAACTTCACCAAGACAGTAAAGAGGACGAGACGTCTCTCATAAGGCACTGGCTTCGTATCCTCCCCGCTAGGGTCCTATCGCATCATTTCACAAGAAGGGATCAAACCTTGATCCTCAATATCCTTAATCCTCCCTTCGGAGGATTGATTTGTCCATGGTCGATTGTTGGAGGAAAAGAAAAGGATTAAAGGCAAGAGCTAAGAAATTGCAAAAGGCTTAAGAACTTACTTCTACACTCAAAGATAGAAAAGGTGTAAGGAATCAAAGAGAATTTACCCCTTTATATAACCAAACCTGTGTCGGTTTTGGACACCGTTTAGGTTTTCAAGAAAAGATAAAAACTTCCTTTTATAGTAAATAATAACTGACACTTGGTTGATGTTCTCAAATTTCCTTTTAGATATTTAGACTTTTCACTTCTTTTTCTTGATCATACTCTTCATCATAACTGATGGGCGAAGAAAAAATAATGAAAGATGAAAAGCTTGAAGAACTAAGAAAAAATTGAAAATAATATAATTTGAAGAAATCAAGGATATTATCCTCAAACTCCTTTTTAGATATTGAAGCTTTTCACCTCCTTTCCCTGATCATACTTGACGAATACTGATACCAGAGGTACTTCACAGCAAGGTCTCGACCGGGTCCTTAAAGATCCCTCGCCTATGACGCTGTGCAAGCTGGCGCGCTACGATCCGCCATCGTCGGACTCCTTGCGACCTCTGATCGGGCCGGGTCGGGGCTCACAGATGCTTCGACCGACCGCAAGGCAGATCGGAGTGCAGGCATCCTCCGACTTCGTCACCGTGGTGGGACCCCGCAAAATCTCGTCTCAGCAATTCCGCCCACATCATCAATCGACCTCGAAGATGGACAACCCCAGTCTGAACGAGGCAACCGAGCGGGGATAGGCGTTCCTTCCCAAGGCAACGCCAGAGACGCCGCCCACGCAACCCCTACTTCTGACAAGCGCGCAGAGGGCGGAAGCGCGCCTTCCCAACAAAGCATCACCAGCTAAACCCACCGATAGGGCGTAGTTGGCTGAACCTGCTAACCCATCATGACACCCGCAGGGACCTGTCAACTCCGAAGATCGCAAATCCGATCGCCAAGGATAGTGCGCCCTAGTCGCTCCTCTCTCTCAAACCTGATGTAACCTGCCCTCTTCGCCTATATAAGGAGGGGGGCTCTCTCTCTCGGGTCTTCTTCTTCTTCTTCTTGACGAACCAGAGAACCCCCTCATTCTTCCATGTTCCTCCTCGCTTACTCTCCCGACCCGAACGACCGATCGAAACTCCTGAGCTTCACCGTTCGGACGAGTGCTAAGGGCCTATCCTTAGTCCTCGTATGTAATCCGCCATACTCCGATCAACGAGATCCTCCGCCACAAACTGGAAGTAGGGACGTTCGGCCCGAACCAGTATAAATCTGAGACTCCTCTGCCCGATAGAGTGTGTTCGAGACTCCATGAGTCGACCACCAAGGAGAGGGGGCGCGCGACCCCTTAACCTACAAATACGTCTGCCGGTTTACGAAACGTCGACAATACTCTTCATCGCAATTAATGAGAAAAGAAACAAGGACGAAAGATGAAAAGCTTCAACTACTAAGAAAAGTTTGAAAGCAATTTTTTTAGTTTAGAAGTCTAAAAGTATGAAGTATACAAGGGAAGCTTTCTTCCCCTTCCCCTTTATATGCATTACACATTAAAGACGGTTAGTGCCAGTTCAGTTACCAAGAGAAGAGCAAAGATTTCTCATTTATCGGCACTTAAAACAGTCAGATAATTGGTGCATAACCCCATGAGGTCACAAAAGATGAAAAGCCTTGAGTAATAAACTCTTATTTTTCAAAACTTGGAGGCTAGATGACGAGGATTAAAGTTTGTTATTTATTTGAACCCTCAATTGTTCGTGACTATACTATATTAATGGGCCTACCATACATAAAGCTCATAACGTATAGAACGAAGCCCACTCTTATCCGAACGGTTAATTCTTCGACCAGTTTAGTCAAAGTGGTCAATAACGTTGCTTCGCATTGGTCGTCCTCGATTAGTAAAATAGTCACCCCGACCAGTTAACTGATCAAAGGCAAGCAATTATCCTCACAAATGTCTCCGTAAGGACAACTATCTGATAGGTGCGCGTAACTACCCGAAAGTTATCTATAGAAAATGCACCCTTTGCGAGAAGACACCTCTCAGTTACACGACGCCCCTAGGGGGAACAACTGTCGCTGCTTCATCCAGCGTAAATAGGGAACGTATCTATACCAAAAGGAGAGATCTGAGAACATTAGCAATTAGTATTTGTAATCATGATAGATAATTATAATCATTCTGTAATCTGTATACTCTGTGGAGCTGCTTGATTAATAAAGAAGCAATCACATATATTGTTTTTCTCATTTTGTTTACTAAAAGCCTACAATTATATTTTCATAAGTTTGATTAGGAGATCTTAGGTAAGGACATCGACACATGATTTTGCTTGTATCATGTATATGAAGTACTAGACTATTAGTAGCTAGATGATATATATGACGTACAAGTTGGAGTATAAAACTGCAAGATTGCAGCCAGAGATTGAAACCTCGTTTTTCTCTAAATTTCACCCGTGGCCGGAGAACAAAATATTAATGAGATTTAGAAATTTTGGATGAACCGCAATTTTTTTCTATCAAGATTTCCGAGATCTTGGCGAGATTTCTGAGATCTCAGCAAAAGTTTACCTAGCTAACATTATCTCAAACGATGTTAAAACATTTTGAAATTTTTTGTGAAGATTTATGACGAACCATTTATATTCCCATAAAATTTTAGATAATTATAAAATATGAGGAATTTTTAAAAATTTAAATATTACAACTATTCTGATAAAACAACGGTAGCAAGTTTGAAATGAATGAAAAATGAAACAAATCACGTTAGAAAATTTTGAATTTTTTCATGGTTATGATGCATTAATAATATTACCATAAAATTTTTAGATAATGATCAAACTTCATGAATTTTTAAAAAATAAAAAACTGCTATTGTTCTAAAAAAAGTCATATTGGCAAATTTGAACCAAATGAAAAATGGTACAAATCACTTTAGAAAATTTTAAATTTTTTTGATGTTCTTGATATATCATTAATATTTTTATAAAATTTTATATGATGATGAAGCTTCAATAAGTTACAAAAATTAAAGCGATTACTACGTCGTGATAAAAACACGATAATCAATACATAGATTTGCTTTAATAATTAAAAAGGTTTAAAATTTTTGAAAATTTTGCAGAAGGATTCTAAGGAAATGCTTAAGATCTCATATAAATTTTAAATCATGATCATACTCCAGTGAATTTATAAAATTCCTACAATTGCAATGTACCATTTATGTTCTTTTCATTTTTGATTTTTGAAATATAACAAATTAAGTTCACTTTGCATACATAGATTTGATTGAGCAAAAAAGTTAATTTTTCAAAAAAATTATATAATGGTGCTAAGATAATTCTTAAGCTCTAATAAAAATTTTGGATTGTGATCACACTTTATAAAATTTATAAAATTTTGACAAGGTCACTATCCCAATTATATTCATTCGGTTTTTATTTTTAAAGATAACAAATGGATTTAAATTATTTTTAAAATTTTTATGTATGATCTTACACTTCTTAGAATGGTACCATAAACTTTTCACATCATGATAAATCATGTAAAATTTTATAAAAATCTGATAATATTTTTGCAGTTTTAAAAAATGTCTCAAAAATTTGTTTTTCGCAAATTTTCATAGGAGATGACTTTCTTAAGTGTTATTGATCAATTTCCGATCAAAAAAGTCAAAAACCGGTCAAAAGCTCCGAGATTTTGGCAAGAAATGGTGAGATCTCGCCGAGATTACTATAGCAATTTAAATTTTTTTTGATTATTTTTACTCCGATCGGCATTTTAAAATCTGTGCACATCTGATAAGCGAGATCTCGCGAAATTTCAACGAGATTTTAATCCATGATTGCAGCAAGCACCAGCAATCCCGATTAGTGCGGAAGACTGCAGTGCAGCTTCTGGTGAATCTTTTTCAGATTATGCTGAGAGGTGAATGAGGTCTGGTCTAGCAGTAGCAGGCTAGCAGCTTAAAGGCAGACGAGAAATGAAACGACATGAAGTAAATAAAGATGGACAGATATACAGTAGTAGTAGGCTACTGAAAACTGCCTAGTAATCGGGGATTGGCTATTGCTTGTGTACATTACTTTTCAGTGTAACCTCGGGAACGTACGCACGTATATATGCGTACGTACGTCTTCGCGCGCCATGATCGATCAGCTCACTGAATATAAACACAGATTCCTAGCTAGCATTACTACTAGGACGTGCTTACTGCAGCTGATTTGATGGGTGCTTTTCTCTACCTGTCCGTCGAGTTCATCGGTTTAATCCCCAGCTTCTTTCTCTTCCTGCGCACGAACGTTAAAAAAAAAGGAAATCATGTTGTTCTAGATGGCCGTAAATATATCTAGAGGCTGAATCTTGGCTCAGTTGGCAAGAGCGCTGGGTCAAGCGCTGTCTAAACGTGTTCTAGCAAAGCCGAGTACGTGCGTAAGTGAATGTACATTTGTAACTTAGCTATTATTTTTCTTAAATGAAATGCTAAAGATTTTGGCCAATTTTTTTAAAAAAATAGTCATATCCTTAATCACGAAAGCGCCATAAGATAACATGTATCACCTTTTACGCTTCTACACCATGAAAACGTCAACCGAGTTCATCGATAACTTACTCTTCTGATGTGCTCTGAACGTGTCACCTTCGAATGTTTTTATGGTAATAAATGAACCTATTTTTATAGTTATAGTTGGATGGAGACTAAAATTATTTTAAAAATTTACATAGACTAAAAAGTGACGAACTCACGGAAAGGTGGCGGATATTTTGCGGCCCTTTGCTGCGCAAGCTACCGCATGTTCTGTTTGCATGTTTTTTTAGATAAAGAATTAAAATCCGGCCTCTACAATTGTATACAGCTGAGTTCTTACAAATATCATATCCGCATAGCATTATTGAACAATAGAGACAAAGATAGTGTAAAATTAAAAGCAAATTCTATAATTGCTTCTCCATCCATTCTTAGAAAAAATGTCCAGCGCCACAATCTCCAATGCATTGCAAACCAGTCGAATGGTCTCCCTGTTGTTCTCAGACTGCAATAGAGCCCAAAACCACATCCAGCATGTTCCCCTGAACGTAGCTTTTATTACTACCACCGGATCGCAGAGCACTCCCCTTTTCATTGGATTGCTTAGCGATAACATCATCGAGAACCTTATCATGACAGAACGCACTGAAACCCTAGGTTTTCCAACACTCTGGCGCCACCGGTAGAACACCGCGACTATTTGAATCAACGCGGCCCCCAAAATCTTGAACGTGAGCACGGACTACATACCGTCCACGACCACACCCTTGCATGTACCTTTGCTAATATCCATTGTTTCATTTTCATGTTATAATTGGTGCACTATTGTAAACTGTGTGGAAATCTAGTGCAATCCATAGTTTCATCGTGTAAGGGTCATTGTCAAACTCGTATTATTTAGATTTGACGCGTCATATCGTATTGATTACATTTATTTTTTATCTGTTTTGGGTGGTCACGTTGATCTATATTATAGTTTTGGTCACATCATCTCCTCACGTATGCGTATCCTTCCTTGCAATAAAACATAAAATTAAAATAAAATGCAAGCATACTTTTGTTTAAAGTAAAAAATCGAGGCAATAATTACACAATTTAGAAAACGCTACTGTACAAATATATATTCGCTTTGTCCAAGTTTATAAGGTGTATTTCTTTTTTTATACATAGACAAGAACATATATATTAACAGTGAATATATTACCTCTAATTATTATCACCAAGCACTATACTTAATATATGTACTTCCTCCTATTCACAAAAACTTGTCGGTTTAGGATACATATAGTCATACTTTTGAACTTTAGCTATTGATATTTTTTAAAATATTTAGACTGGATGCATGAAAATTATGTGTAGATTCGTCTTGAAATATACTTTCGTAATATTACTATTTTATTAGATTTTTAAAAAATATTACAATAGAAATTAGTGCTTAAAGTTGAGTTTTAGAGACTGTGGTCGATGTTCAAAACGATAACTATTTATGACCGAAAAGAAATATTAAAGAATATAAAGTAAAGATAGATATTTATCAAGGGCATAGAGGAACATTATATTAATTTTACATTGGGATATGAAATATGCTCTATATTTGTCGATAAGGTCGTTACAAAAATACGCTTTATAAAATTGGACAGAGAGAGTACTACTCGTCCGATTCCAAATGTATGTAATTTTGAACATTGACATGTACATGGCCTCTAAGATGACATTTTGACCATCAAATTTCTATAAAAATATGTTGTTTAAAATAAAAATAACTATATATTATAAAAGTATATTTCATGATCGATATCTAGTAATATCAATTTTATGTTGTCAGTCTTGGTAAATAGTTGTATATTGATGATTAAACTTAAAAATATTTAACCGACACAAATTCTAAAGTAACTTAGATTTGAAATAGAAGGTATTATGATGCTTAGCATCTGCAGTAGCCATAAAATGTCTCTTAGGGCGTGTTTGGTTGCTTGTACCAAGTGTTACATGTATGAGATGGTCCAAGAAAAAGTTATATATGTGTTTGGTTGTTTGAACGGAACCCTCCCATCTTAAATGATGGAATACAAATTTAAGAAATATTCCCTATAGATACTAAATCATTCCATTCACCTAAAATAATAGAACTAAATAGTATAGGACCATCCTATCCTGTTCAACCTCGTCCTATCAACTAAACACTTACTTTGGAATGTGATTTGGGCATATACATATACATGTATATATACATATGTATACATATATGTAGGCAACATATCCGGTGAAAACTTCGTAAAACCTATGTGTATATGCACACATGTGTATATATATATGCATATATATGTGTATGTATATATGTGTGTATGTATATATGTATGTTAATTTGTTCGATTGTCCCAGCATTCAATTCGGAGCTAGCAAGAGTTCTCTCAAGTTTGGGTTATTGAAATCATCATTTGTTTGTCAGACCAAACCTGCAGGTCTAAACCTCAGAACAAGAAACTTCTTAGATTCTGTTTTGAAAGTAAGAATTTTGCAGGAATTTCACATAAAACTAGTATAAATCCTGTAGAATTTCTCCATTTCAAGGCCTTAATACCCTCCAACTCCTGCGGTTGGATCGATTTTCTTGAATTCTTTCTTAGCCTTAGATGTCCTTCCTATCATATATTCTCAAACAGGAGACAGAGAATTTCCATGCATGTGTTCTCTCTCCTTCTAAGGGTGGGCATTCGGTTAATTCGGTTTTCGGTTCGGTTTATGCATTTTAAAAAATTTTGATTTTTAAAAACTGCAAACCGAACTAAACCGAACCAATTCAAAAACTGAACCGAATAAACTGAACAAATTCGGTTCGGTTTATTCGGTTAGCCGAATAACCAAGAATCAGAAGACTCCCATCATTCCCACACACCGTTGCTATAGTGTAAGAAGAAGCTTCCCCTCCCCTGCTCCCCATCACCCGCCTACTTGGATCTCTGCCTCATCTTTCGGCGCTTCCCCTTGAGCCTCCTCAGTCTCTTGTTCTTCCACTGCATATCATCGAAAACAAAATGTTGGCATTCAGGTTAATGATCAATTGGGATCTTATTTCCAAACTCGGAAAGGGCTCCGTCAGGGTGATCCACTGTCCCCAATACTGTTTAATATAGTTGCGGATATGTTGGCTATCCTCTTGGCAAGAGCGAAAAGAAAATGGTCAAATTAAGGGGTGATTCTAACTTTGTAGAAGAGGGCACATCTATTCTTCAAGATATCTTGATAATCTGATTATTTTTATGGACCATGATTTCGACGAAGCAAAGAATATGAAATTGTTACTATGTGCATTTGAACAACTATCAGGGCTCAAAATTAACTTTCATAAAAGTGAGATTTTTTGTTTCGGTAAGGCAAAAGATCATGAGGCAACTTATTCCAATCTGTTTGGATGTAAGTTAGGTACTTTTCCGTTTAGGTACTTGGGGATTCCGATGCATTATAGGAAGCTGAGAAATTCTGATTGGAGGATGATTGAGGACAGATTTGAGAAAAGATTAAGTGGTTGGAAAGGCAAGTTATTATCGGTTGGAGGGAGGTTGGTTTTGATTAATTCAGTGTTGTCTAGTTTGCCAATGTTTATGATGTCCTTTTTCCAGATTCCTATGGGAGTCCTAAAGAAGTTAGACTATTATAGTCCCGTTTCTTTTGGCAAAATGACCAACACAAAAAGAAATACCTCGCTTCGTTGGGGTCTCCTTTGTCAACCTAAAGATCAAGGAGGAGTTGGGATCCTTAACCTAGGTATCCAAAATAAGAGTCATTGTGTAAGTGGTTGTTCAAAGCGTGTAATGAGCAAGGTATGTGGCAGCAATTGCTTAGAAATAAATATTTAAAAGGCAAGACTTTAAGCGGGTTGAGAAGCAACCAGAACTCTCATTTTGGAGTAGCCTAATAGGGGTCAAGTCCCAATTCCTCAACTTAGGTTCTTATATTTTAA